>BGPR01002623.1:97591-118468 GCA_013235015.1 Araneus ventricosus
CTTAGCCTTACTTTCCTGCTGATGAAGGGAGTTCTCTCATATTTCAACAGTGCCTGACATCACATATTTTGGCTTCACCCTTGAAAGTTCTGCTATTCATTTTTGCACCATTTTGTAATATATCCAGCAGTTGATAACCACTATTGACATTTTTTTTGTCCATTTTGCACATGCTAAATAATTATCGTACAAAATAATGAATCCCATCTCTAAATAGCATAAAATGCTCTACAAAATTCATACAATATTTTTAGGATGTTGTATGGCAATCAGCATATCATAGGGACATCATGGAAATATCGTAAAATATCTTCTGCTAATAGGGATATGTTTCCTTGTTTCGTTGACTATTTTAGGGTAATCAACCACAGTGAATTAATTTTCAAATTCATCTTCATATTCTTCATTTATTCTAATTTAAAAATTTGATTCATCTTTTGAGTAACTATCATCTGAATGATTATCTCAAACAAGTAAAAAAATTTTTTTTTTTCTAAAAGTTCAAAAGTCTCCTTTTAAGTTAATGTTAATAGAAAAATATAAATTATTAGTTTATGCACTTTCAAGTGCTGTATAGGGGATGACTGATTGAAATGAACTGACTAAAAGACAGCAATAAAACTAATTTTATTATTAAAATTAAAAATAAATATTTTTAAAATTATATTTCATTAAAGTATTAAGCATATGAATTATTCATGAGAAAAAAGATGAACAATAAATTCTAGGACAGGAAGTGATAATTTGAAAATAAACGTTCAAAAGATAATCCTCACGCAGAGACACAAGCAGTCAAGAAATGGGCGCCAAAGTGCCTGAGGTGCACATATGTGTACCTTCATTGAATTTATATTTTTACAGATTCTATTATAGATAACTTACTATAATTTAATTATTACTTCAATCAAACATTAAAGACTTTATAAAAAAATACGCAAGACTTTATTTTAATAATAAAGTATGAAAAAATGTCTTTACTTTTGCTCCGCTTTGTGTTCGTCGCCGTAGTCGTGTATCATTAATTCACAGCGTTATATAAGAAAAAATACCGTACTGTGCTGCCATCTAGTGATGAAAATTGAAAGCTGCATTCGTAGATGTTGCAATACATGCCTTTTTTCGTTATAATTTTACTTTGGAGGCAAGAAAAATGAAAAAAATTTCAGGTTCACATATGTGTACCTCAGGACTGAAGAGGCTATTGTTCTCTGTTTCTTGTTCTGTTGCTGCAATGGCGCGCATCTTAAACATTGTCGTAATTTTTCTAACTTCATTTCTTTTTACAATAAAATTCTTTTGTTATTTTACTTTTCAAATATTTTTTCTTGTTCCAATTTTAAATTTTGCTTCCTTTTTAAAAATTTTTTTATATCTTTTTAAATTTGCTATACTTTTTCTTGTTGATTGTTTGCATACTGAAAATGGAAGAAGTATTTTGATGAAATAAAGAGATTAATATTTATCATAACAACACAAAAAATGTGATAAATACGCAAAAAAACCTTACACAAATGACAGATAATCCTCTTCAAATTTTAATAACCTGAACCGTTTTGTACAATTCCTGAACAATCTTTCACGTAAAGAGAAAAAAATGATTAGATGGAACGAAACAGGAATAAATAACTATAACTCTCTTTTTTTCCAATGCGAATTATCTACAAAAACCTTTCTTTTCATCAATATTAACAAATTGTCTATTGAAGATCTTTTTCATCAGTATTTACAAAATTACCATAAATATTTATTTTTTATCTTATTATTAAAAATTAAATGTTTGCTTTTATCAGTATTTACAAAATCCTTTATCAAAATGATTCAAATGTTTTTATGGTGGCAAATTCGCCATTGACTCGCCAAATCGTTGAAAACAGTTAATCAGCCACCTTCTTAAAACGAATTCAAAAAGTAAAAATCCTTACATATAAATCGGTTTTTGTTGCATCAAAGACTATTGTTGCGAAATTCGAAGAAAATCGAAGAATGCGTTTGCCCGTGATTGCGTAACAAACAAATTTACAGAAGGACAAAATGCAGAATGGATTAGTAAAAACGGAGATCTCGTTCTGCTCGGTCAATAAAGAACAAATACCAAATTTCATTTAACTAAGTTCTTGTGTCTCTGAGTTACTATTTTCACATACATACGGAGAGATAAAAAATCTACACTTTGACGGATTTGGTTCGATATTTGATACATGTGTACGATTTTAATGTAAATTTCAAATGCGAAATATCCATTTAGCTTTACTTCTATACAAAATAATAGTAATTCTATAATAGTAGTAATGATATCTTTGTTTAGGCGGAACTTTGATTTTCAGAGAGAAAAGATGAAAATCGTTTCTTCTCATCCCTGTATTAGCCTACTGATGTCTAATTTGTAACACAACTTGATATGATATAGATTCCTAAACATATCCTATATATTTATTTTGTTGTACGATATATTTATAAAAAGATTTCAATGGAATGTCATTAAAACAAAGTGTGAAGTAAAGAATAGTAAATCTGTGGAAAAACCATTATTATCAACCTGCTTTTAAAATTATTACAAAACAATTTACACTGGTTAATATTTAATATAAATTTCCTGAAACAAAAAATATTTTTTTAATTATTATTATTAATTTAATTATGTGAAATACAAAGATATAAAGTAATGATATAAATAAGAATAAAAAAGAAAGTTATTGATCAAGAAATGATTTTGTAAATTTTAAAAAAATATGTTTTATTTTAGAAGAGAAACATTTATTTAATAGGCGATTTGTTTGAAATAGTTTCTAATAAAACGACGCATTGGATAAAAAATTTCAGTCTATTACAAAAGCAACTAATTTAACTCACGTGTAATGTTCTTTTCTTTTTCTTAATTTATTTCTGAAACTAAATTTGTTTGAAAAATCCAAATTGTATTCTCACAGCAAATTTATTTCTCTAAATACATTTACTGTAGATATTTTTAAAAAAATTGATTCGTGTATGTAACGCAAAAAAGCTCATCTGCCTTAATATACACGTAATTTTATATTAATAATATTACGGAACGAATAGAATAATATGTATAGTAGTTTAAATTTAAAAACGCCCGCATTTTATGATACGAAACGCAGTAAGGAACCCACTTTCTCATCCAATAATTAAATAATTACTATATCATTATTTATCTAATAAAATGATGAGTGAAAATAAATGATACGGATTAAATTGTCTGTTTTAATTATATTACGGGCATTTCAGTTCGGTTTTAAGAAAGAAACACATCCTCTATCGAACACAAAGCATCTTAAATTAAAATGAAATGTTTAGTTTCATTCACTATTCCCAATGTAGAAGGAAAATTCTACCAATTTCTTCGTGACTGGGAACTTTAATTTTAAATAAGTTAAAAATAAATCCCAACAAGCAGGAAAGATCGATAAGATTTTCACGCGTTCTTGAAAATTAAAATAAAAAATGACTACATTCTATTGAGATGATTATTCGATAGTTAGTAACTTGTTCCACAGTAAAGAAAATAACTATTATCCTTGACCTGTTCAATTCTTTCGAAACTTTATTGAGCTTAGAAATATGCTTAATACATGAAAGGGGAACTTTGCAGGAATCGTTTCAATTACTGTCAGAAACAGGCCTCATCTGTCTTACATAATGGCGTCCTCTTCAACGCAAATTTCAACTCTTAATGTCCATTGGATCATAAATAAAACAACAGAAATCAGTTTACCGCTGCTGGGGCTTCATCAGGAATGGATGGCGGTTGAAATAATTTGCATGCGTTTACTTATGCACTTGATTCTGCATTATTAATGGCTGCTGTCCAAAACTTTGGTCGCAGTTTTTCTCTATCCCGCTAAGGGTAACTCTAGAGAACAAATTCGTCAGTGGATCATTTGAGTAATTGAAATTTTCTCTCAGGTAGTTGTTCCTTACTTATATCGTAAATATTTTCTAATTTAAGGCTATATTGTTACAATTTGTTTACATGGATCTCTCTCTCTGTATATACAGAGGCTCCCAAAAGTGTTCGTACACTTACGATTTTCAATGAAATAAGGCTCTATCCATTAGTTAAAATTAATATTTCAGAATAGGTATTTAATAATAAGATCTATATTCTATTCTTAACAAAACTGTATGAAATATTTTAAAAACATAGTAAAACTATATTTTTAAGAAATCAATAATCAAAAAGTAACAAAAACTTTATCTCACAAAAGTCTTCGTACACTTTAAATAAATCTCTACATATTAATAAATATTCTAATTTTTCGTTAAGTTAATATTTAGTAGGATATACTTTAGCATCCACAACAGCTTTTAAACGTTTGGGAATAGATTTCACTAGTTTATATGTAATTTCTGTATCAATGTTCATCCATTCTTCCATCATTACTGTTTTTAGTTCACTTTTCGTTTTAATGTCGTGTTTTCATACTCTAACCTCCAGTTCTCTCCAAGTATGTTCTATTGGGTTTAAATCTGGCGATTGAGGTGGTGTTTTAAAATTATGTGGACAATTATAGAGACACTAAAGAGGAACGTTGAGAGTCCTGTGCTTAGGATCCTTATCTTGATAAAAAACAAAGTTGCTTCCAATACCCAAATCTTGGGCTGATAATTTTAAATTGTCTGTTAAAATATTTAAATAAAGAGCATGATTCATTATGCCATCAAAAATACCAAATTACCTAGTTCTGATGCTGACATGCACCCCCACACAAGGACACCACCACAGCCATACTTAACTGTTCCAACTAAGTTCTTGAGATTAAGTTCCTCATTTTTTCTTCTCCAAACCATTATACATCCATCGGAACCAAAAATGTTAAATTTGCTTTGCAAATAAGACATTATTCCAACACGTTTCAGTTTTATTTAACATTGATTTTGCGAAGGAAAGCCTAACCTTTCTGTTTTTCTCACTAACAAAAAATTTTCTACGGGCAGAACGCCCATTTAATCCAGCTCCTCTGAGAGCTCGTCGATCAGTTTCAGGTGAAATTGAAGTAGAAAACTTTTCATTAAATTCTGCAGAAAATTTTAAAGCACTCAAACGTGGATTTTCCATAAATTTTCTAATTATAAATCTCTTTTTACGTTTTGGTAACTTTGCCGGACGACCTTTTCTTACCTTCTATTCGATCCGATTTTCTTCTTTAAAGCGTTTTACCACATATTGCACTATAGAATGGGATAAATTAACTAATTTAGCGATATTCCGAACTGATTTACCACTAATATGATGGAAAATAATAAATTTTCGAATGCTGATTGTTGTTTCTTTACGTCTGCGAGCCATTTTTAAATAATAAATAGAATAGAATAGAATAAATAGCCATTTTTTAAAGTGTACGAAGACTTTTGTGAGATAAAATTTGTGTTACTTTTTGATTATTGATTTCTTAAAAATTAAGTTTTACGATGCTTTTAAAATATTTCATGTAGTTTTGTTAAGAATAGATTATAGATCTTATTATTAAATATCTATTCTGAAATATTAATTTAAGTTAATGGACAGAGCCCTATTTCATTGAAAATCGTAAGTGTACGAACACTTTTGGGAGCCACTGTATATATAAAACAGGAAAGAATGCGTGTGTTTGTTCGGTTTTTGGTTCTTTATGCACGTCCACACTGTTGGAGTTACGACGACCACATTTATCTCAGTGATGGATTAGCACAAGAGGGATCTAACGCAGTAAATATTATTTTAAAATTCGAAATAGAATTTTATTTATTTAATTAAATAACGAAAATTAAGCTAATTTTAGACGTTTTTCACCAATAACTTCTTAATTACTTATGGTAAGAAAATTAGTTTTAAATCACCTTAAGGTGTAGAACATTATCTTTCTAATGATACCAAGTTAATTGCTGTGAAATTTTTGCTCTAACTGTAATTAACGTTTCAAAATCCATTTTAAACTCAATTTGCAACAATGCTTTTATTGTTATAAAATAAAATTCAAACTGATCGATTGTTTCATCACATCCTTTATTCACGTGTTTTTACCACTGTTAAGGGGGCACATTACCTTCCCAACATTTTTTTTATTTGAATTATTATTGAAAAAGTTTTAATTGTACTGATAATTTACAATCATATAAAGCCATATTGAAGAGAAAAAATCCATTTTGATCTGCTTGTTTAGTTGAAATTTAAACTTATTAAAGAAAAATTCAATTTTTTTTAAATCCCCACTAATTTTTCAAATATGAACATTTTTGCTTAAAATTTTATTTGTAGATTCAATGAAATATATTACACAAAACTGTGAATGGATTTTAAGGTGTATCTGTTACTGTGAAAGACCGAAGCTGGAGAATGTCGACTTTCACCGGTGAAAGTCGACATTCTCCAAATGTGAATGTTGACATTCACCGGTGACATTACTATGTGAATGTTGACATTCACCGGTGACATTACTATGTGAATGTTGACATTCACCGGTGACATTACTATGTGAATGTTGACATTCACCGGTGAAAGTCGACATTCGACCAGATTTCGGTCTTTCACGGTAACATATCTAATATTCGCTTAAATATAGATATTTTACTTAATTAAATAACGAAAAATGAGGAAATTTAGAAGTACCTCATTTTATACCTTGCATATAAAAAAACTAAGCAACTGAATTCTTATTGCATGCCCAGTTTTATCATATACATATCGATAAACTTGTACAAAAAATTTTAAAGCTCTATCTTAAAAAGGAAAAAAGCCTTAGCACTGAAAACATGAAAGTGCAGAAAAGTCCGACATGGAGGAAATTCATTTAAAGTTGTTATTTGCGCATGTTTTTCATTAGTCATCGTAAATAAAAATCTCTAACTTCTGAAATATTAAAAGTTCAAATTTGAAATTTTGATACAATAAGTAGAACGATAAGATCAACGAAATACGCCAATAAAATGAAAATTGTCATTTTGGCTATTTTTTTGGTAATGTGTCGCCTTAAGGCTAAGAAAATATTGCTTTTTTTGGTCAAGGTAGACTTCTTACTTCCGCTGTTATTTCGTAGCATGCACTTAACTCTTTGAACCCGGCTAGAGTGAGAATTCAAGTGCCTCAAACACTGGAGTGAATTTTTATTCATGAAATCAGAATGAAATTCTCCCTTTCTCTACAGAAATTCCAGGAGAACGAAAATCTCGGTTGCGCGATCAATTGTCAACGAAGAAAGGAACTAATTTTCTCCCTTAAAATTCACCCCAAACCGCCTGAGTCCGGCATGTGTCGAATGAGGCGCGATAGGGCTCATAGGGTTAACTTCCGTTTTTATTTCGTGGCTTTTAACATGCACCCAAATATCCAATGACGTTAATTTAGCTACTACGCGATGTGAGTTTCAGCTTAACTTTATTTATAGTATTAATAGAGAATATTTATATTTAGTTCTTATTCCTCTAACTGAGGTTAAAAGTTTTCTTTTTGTTCGAGCATTCCATTTCAGCGAAATTCTTTCCAGTGAGAATTGTTCTCGAGCTGTTTTGACTTTCTTTATCTGATTTATGAAACATTTTATTTAGAAGTTTCGACGTAACCAATTTATACAGTATAAGTATATTTCTACGTTGTAAAACTGCATTAGTTATTTAAGTATATATTGTTTAAAATAAATATTCTTTTTAAAATTTTCTCGCATTTTCAGTCAAACTATACTATTATAAGGTGATAGAAAGGTTATACTTGAAAGTTTTAATTCAACAAGAAAAGATTCAAAGAAGATTTAAGTTCGTTGGGGAAAGTTGGTGACAATATTTTTAGGGTAAAAAACAGGAGGCCTGTATATGAAAAATATGGATCTCCAGCAACGCTGGGTTTTCAGCTAGTACTAATATAAAATTGTCTGCTATTAACTCAAAAAACTATGGAATGAACTGAATAGTTCAGGGATGATAGTTATTTTCTTTACTTTAAAGCAAGTTACTAACTATCGAATATTCATCTCAATAGAATGTAGTCATTTTTTTAATTTTCAAGAAAATGTAAAGAGCTTGTAGATCCTTCCTGCTTCTTGGAATTTATTTTTAACATATTTAAAATTAAAGTTTATAATCAAGAAGAAACTTGTAGCCATTTCCTTCTAGATTCTGAAGAGAGAAAGAAACTAAACATTTAATTTTTAATTTAAATGCTTTGTTTTCGATGGAGGATATGCTTCTTTCTTAAAATCGAACTGAAATGTATGATTAAAACAGATAATTTAATTCATAACATTCATTTTCACTCATGATTTTATTAATTAAAAATTGTATCGTAATTAATTAATTATTGGATGAGGGAGTGGGTTCCTTATTGCGTTTCTCATCATTGAGTGCGTCTTTTTTAGATTTAAACTATTATACACTTTATTTAATTCTTTTTATAATATTATTAATATAAAATTTAGTGTATATTAAGTCAGGTGTACTATATTGTGTGACACAAAATATTAAATAAAAATATCTACAATAAATGTATTAAGATAAATGAATTGCAATAAAGAAGGCGTTGCTTTCTTTATTTAAGAATTATAGGCCCTGAATTGCAATGATTCTGATTTAAGTTCTTTGTCAGATGAGGATGATAATTATCATATCGATGACAATTTGAGTGACTGTAATGATGATTATGTTGAACGAGATCAAACTGACGAAAACATTTCTGTTTCAACACAGAATTTTCGAGAAATTGCTTGAAAAGATTTCCTGAAAATGTAAAACAATAATAATATTGTACCTATAACGGACTAATAACCGAGAATTATGTTTATTTTTCATGTAGTCTTTTTGCATATATTGTATTGAGGGAATAAACAAGAAAATAAAAAGAAGGAAACAGCTCTTACTTAAATTCAAGACATTCTGAATTTGACTTGTTTCATTCCTAATGTATCACATGTGATACCTGCCCCCTAGCCTCCTAAATTTTAAGAAAACATTTAAATGTCACTTTTCTACTTCAAAGTGTTCTAAATGACTACTTAAGTAACTTTTATTTTTGTCCCGGGTCTGAGGACGATAATAACTACTGAATTCTGTAAGAAAACAAGGTTTAGTGTCTAAAGTCTTTTAATATATACTTTGATACTTTAGCTTCCCTCGGTTAAAAACAACTTTCCCAAATTAATTCGGACACACTTTCTCATTTTTAATTACCTGATATATATTCTTTTTATATGCGATTTGCTGTATTAAGTTTTGTTTATAAATTCGAAAGAAGTCTTGACGCGACATATTTCGAAATTTCAAAATAATCTAGTATTAAACATTTTGGCCATAGAATAACTTTATTTGATCCTGTATACAGCTAGATTTAGCAGTTATATTGCATCAGTTCACTATTCAAAATTGCAGTTGTTATATTTATATATTTAAGTCTTAGTACTTTCTTAATATAAAATTCTTTCAATATCTAAATTATAATAAGAAAATAAGTTAGTGGCATTATCAAATCAGCACTACACCTATCTATACAGATAGAAACTAGTTTACATAAGATATATGTAATAATACAAAATTCTACTCAATACAGGTAAAGTCACTTACATCAACATAGCAAGAAACATTTCATCACTATAAAATTAAAAGTAATATAACGTATGCAAATACAAATTTCTTTCAGAGACTTTCGACGAACGAGATCAGTATATTTCTTTTTTTTTTATCAAAACATAACTTGAAATCTTAAACAGGAATACTCCATAAAAGAGATAAGAAGAAAACTGTGGCATATTATGTTTTGTACTTCTAATTATAACTGTCAGGATAAGATGGAGGAAGAAGCCTGGAAACTACAGCCAACTACAAATGGATCTTGTTTTGTTGTTTCCCTCTTTTTCTCTGTATTTCCGCCATTTCTTATCGGACCCTGTAATACAAAGAGGGCAGTGAAAATAAAGCTAAAAATTGAAAAAATCAGTCGTAAGCGTGGAAGTAAATAGTTTATCTTTGACAGTAAGACCCCGAGGTCCAATCCAAGTATCGAACCTTATCAGTTCATTATAGCCCGCGGCACAAGGAGCTTAACACAGGTCCCACCGCATAACGTTGTCAAGGCTCTGGAGTAGGTCAATATCGTCTGTTAGCTCGACCGCAGGAATGAATATATGCCATTTCTTCTTTTTTCTCTCTTCTCCTTTCTCTACTTCCTTTGCTTTCTATTAAACGCTTCTCCTTTGCTTCTTCTTGGTCAGGTCACGAATGTCATTATGCGTTTCATTAACATGTCAGCCGAAAAATTTGGAAAATCAATAAACTGCTGTTGCACCTTGCATAAGTGAACTCAATTTTCATTTGCCTTAAGAGTAATATAAGTGCCCTGAAAATGAAACTAGCGTTTGCTTATTATTGGAGAAAATGGAATTGAAATTGGAAAAAGGAAGACGAGATTTAGAAGTTGGATGAAACTTTTCTGAATGAATAATCATAAATTATTAGATTTTGAAAATAGGGTGTGTTTTTTCCACATGCTCTTATAAAACACAGATAAAAATATTGCCTGTTTTTTTAGCAATTTCAGAAAAAAATATTTTTATTTTAGCATATCGAGAGATAAAGTTTTACCTTACAACATGCATTTAATTTTTTCTAGAGGAAATTACTCAAGTTGCAATGTTATCTGAGATTCATGAGCGCGAATAAAATTATTTTATTTGTTCAGAAAATATTTATTCTGAAGACATAAAACGAAAAAAAATGTAATAATTTTTAGCGCTATGGTCGTTATTTGAACGCAGTTAAATATTATTTTCTTAAGATATATTTGAAATATTTAAATTTCATGAATACCCAAAATGAATATAGGGAATGCATTATGCAATGAATTAAAATATATTAAGTATTTATTGAGCTTATCTAAATATTTATAAATATGTTTTTTTTAATTTCATAACAATTATTTACATACAAAAAGGCTTTATTAGGCAATATTTTATTTATAATGCATGAACGAAACAAGTGAAGCAACTAATGCGAAGAATAAATGAAATTTTTTTTTATTTATCTTATAACTTTGAAACACAGCGTTTTGTATTATTAATTTCTTAATCTACTTCATCATTCCTTAAAAATAATTGTATCTTCATTAGCAATAACATTTAAATCTCTACATTTCTTAACTTTTCAGTGTACAGGAAAAGTATAAAACTGAGCTTTAATTAGTAGCAGAAGTAGTACTAGAATAGTACTGTTAAATGCAAAGAAGTTCAAATGCTTAAAACAATAATACATAAATAAAATTTAGGCAAGAGAAAATGAATATAACAATAATCAAAAATTCAAAGACATCCCAGAAATATTTACATATATGTTCAATTTTATTTATACTCCTTTCGATTTAAATTTGCTCTGTTTCGTGCTAAATATTGAGTCATCCGGAAAGTTTTGCGGTTTTTCAAAGGAAGCGTATTTTCTTTTATCTATTTTGCTACTGCAGGAGTGACCTTCTTTGAAGCAGATATGTCAGTTCGATCTTTTCTGCTTTTACTGCATAATTCTAGATAGCGTTTTTTGCCCAATTTTTGCTTCAGGACTTTGCTAAGAATAGAGAGGAAACAAAAAGAAATGCGCAGTTTGAGTCGGCGCCGTAGATTTTTTATGAAAACGTTGGGATAAAATCATAAAGCAAGTATTTCTTATTAATATGTAATTTAATTATCAATCTCTTTAATACAATATTTAAGAGAGTAGTATAATGGTTACAGAATATATAAATCATAAGATTATCGCATGTAGCAAGGGTCTGTGGTAGCTGGTAATTTACCTATTCTGTATTTATTGCCTCACTTTGGGTCCTAGTAATACTCCGCAAGCTCTTGAAAATAACACCCGAATCAACCTCCCAGCTAAAGGCGTTTCCACGCTACGCACGCCTTACATAAAGATAATTCAATACAATCACGCGCATGCGCCTACACTGGTACATCACGCTCGCCCTATTCGGCATGATGCCAGTGAGGATTCCTTTTATTTAGAGTAGCTTTTGATGGCGTCATCTGTTGAAAGTATATATAACTACATTTCGCGTATGCGCAGGAAAACATTATTTACTACAAATGCTCATATTTCCCGAAATATTCAAATTTTAATACAATGTTTATTTTACGTATTGTAAAATAAACATTGTAAATTTCGTACAATTCTGTAAGTTCTGTAAGTTTCGTACAATTCAAAAGAAAACTCTGCATGTTACAATCAGAAAAATATGCGGAATTTGAAATGTTGAATTTAAAACCGATTTTTATTTATATTCTGATAAATAGTTTTATTGTCTTACTTTGGGTCCTAGTAATAGTCCTCAAGCTCTTTAAAATGACACTAGAATCAACCTCCTAGCAAAACGCGTTTCCACGCTACACTTATTTATATCCTTACATAAAGCTAATTCATAACAATCACGCGCATGCGCCTACACTGTGAATGACGTCACAGGCAAAACAAATACTATGAGACAAACTCTTAAAGATATGATCTATTCCTTATGGAGTCAACCATTTTTTTCGCATTATTAGTTTCGTAGTTATTAGGGATTCAAATCTGACGGTATTTTTCACGCAAGAAAGTTCGACCGACTATCAGTGTAGCGAGCGGAAAGACGTTTTCAAGTCAAAAATCACTTTTGTCATATTATGCTGTTTTATTATAGAAAAAGGGGGAAAATGCGATTCAGACTTCTTGTAAAATTTGTTCTGTATATGGTGTTGTTCCTGATGAGACACTTTGGAGGCGGTTTGATGAATTTAAGCTCGGAAATTTCAGCCTCGAACGTAATGCACGTTTTAGATGGTCATCTTCTGTAAACCCGGACTTATTAAAAGAAGTTCACAGTTCTGGAACTATCATACGGGCTGAATATTTGAAAAATACAATATTAGATCATTTAAAGAAGATTGGGTATGTAAGGGTTATTGGTACCCCATAATTTAACGCAGCAGAATTTGCTTGCTGAAATCTCGGCAAAATGTAAAACCTCCTTTTTCGAAACGACTCATTAGTGGAGACGAGAAAACTTGCAATTTAGCCTCGTACATTTAAACATATTTATTAAACAATTAAATGTTATACGTTTCTTAAAACAATTAAAACAGTCGCAAGTTTCGTACTCCATATTGACATTCGTTGTTAGATAATTCAAGAAACTTTCGTCTTTTATATATGAAACTATTTTGCTTACAAAGCGAATATATAGAAAAATGTACTTTTAAGAAAAAAAAAGGTGTTTGTTATCTCTGATCAATTATAAATTATTCCTAATGCGTTTTTTAATCCCTTCAGCAATTACTTTCCCCGCATTAAGGATACTTTTTCCAGTCAGACCAGAAGGTAGCTCTGTTCGTTCACAAGTAAGGTTACAAATATTTCCGTGCAAGTAATGGAATAAACACAGAGAAAATAATACCTGTTTCCTTAGATGTATCAAATAAATTAGAGAATTGAGGAAAAGCAAGTGGAATGAAACTAATTACAAATCGTCAACATTCGCATTAGTTGAAGTCTATTCTGGTTTTACAATAATTTTTTGCTTAGCATCTTACTAATGGCTATGTAAAATTTAATCTTCTGAAATGGACGTACTTCAGTCTAATGACCATCGAGTTAGTAGCTTCTTTAGATCTGTAGTTTCAAGCATGCATCTTAATTCGACGACTATCAAATCTTTGAAGATTATTCTTCGTATTCTTTGTCAATAGGCATTTCTAAAAAGAAACATCATAATACTACACCATGAAATCTTAAAAGATGCGATGCTTTTATTGCTCCTAGATACTGTATTCGCTATTTTTTAAAGCAAAATTGAGCAATTAACTAGTTTGTAAAAAATCAATCTTGTATTGTAATAAAATTATTCGACATCATTTTCTAGTTGTCCTATACTAACGCTTTTTCTCATTCCATTCTTGCTAATGCAATGAGAAAAAGCGGTTTAAAATGATTATAAATTTTATTTCGAATATAATTGTACGTTATGTCGGCGGCTTGTTTCCATAAGTGTAAAATAGATTGAATGACACCCTATTAGAAATGAAGTTTATGAAGTTTCATTTACGGAACATTTTTTTCTAGGGAATTTTAGTAATGGCATTTCCAAAATCTTTTCATGAATAATTCTTAGTGCATGTTTCTTTAAATTTTGTTAAGTGATATTTTGTCTAATGCTAAGGTTCTATTAATTGACTCTGATTTTCAAAAGTTCGTTACCTTTGGGACTTTCCTCTCTTCTTACCGTATGAAAAGTGTTTTGAGATAAAAATAATTTTTCTTTGGGTTTTTGGAAAGTTGATATTCTTTTATAAAAGATGTTACAACTAGATGACATTTAAATGTTCGTTTATTTGTCCACGATATTTAAAAAATGAGACTTACCAGCAGTTTATTATCAGAAATATTCTACATTGATAAATTACCCTTTTTGTTCCATAAATTGAATTCAAATCGTTTCTATAAATTAAAACCATCTGAAATCAATCAATTGTAAAATTTCTTTTCGTCCGAAATTCGAAAATATTTTGAGAAGGTTCCCTGAAATTGATTGCAAATGAGATTTCAAGATCTATTTAAAATTCTTTCTCGTTTCGATTATGGTCTAATATCACCAAGAAACATAAAATATTTCCTATGAAATAAGACAATTAAAACGAAAGTTATGAATTTTGCATGAAAAATCTTTTTTGTGGAAATAGGATGAAATTGACGAAAAATGAAATTTCAAGATAGATTGAATATTGTTTTGGTTACTCAAAAAGAATTAGTTACAAGACATTTAAATCAATTTTAGCCAAATTGGAGAATTAGAAATGAATCTAAGAACTTTGTCAGAAACCTTACTTGAGTTAAATGTCTGAAATTCTCAAAAAAATGTAATTCAATATTCTTTCGGATGTGCATTAAAGAACAGGATCTAATACGCAAAAGAATTTAAGATGAAATCGGAGAATTGAACGAAAGTTATGAATATAATCGAAAAAATAATATTGAGAAAAATTGTCTCAAATTTACAAAAAATTTAAATTTGTAGATATATTGAAAAATCTTAAGGACATACATTATTGACTAGGAATTAAAATATATAAAGTAATTTCCGACGAAATTGGACAATTAGAATGAAAGGTATTAATTTTCACATGAAAAATCATTTTTGTGGAAATTAGACGAAATTGATCGAAAGTGAAATTTCAAGATACATTCATGAAATTTCTGCCCGTGGACAAGAATCTAAAATATACAAAGCAATTTCCAACAAAACTGAAAAATCAGGACAAATCCGTTTTTGAAGAAACTGCCACAAGTTGACAAAAAATAATCATAGTTATATCTAAATAACAGCAAAGCTCGTTTTACGCAGCGGATATTCAAAAAGCGAAAAGAAAACACCAGATTTCTAGAGTTACGGATTTGAACGGAATTATTTTACTTGTAGATTTTAAACAGAAAATGGGCAGAAAGACGATTTAAAATGTCGGAATTATGATAATGATAGTAAAATGCTTTGTAAATACTATTTTAAAATTTATTTTATATCTATTAAATGTATTTAAATATCAATTTAAAATTCCCATTTATAATCCAAATCACACATTACTTTCAAGTAGAAACAATTTCATCAAACAAACTGATGATTCTGTGATGAGAGAATCAAATATAACAAGTCCCCAGTCTAGTACATGTGCACAAAATATTTTACATATACATGTATTAAATTGAAATATAAAAGTGCTAAGTTTTTCTTCATAAATCAATTTGTACATGTTATATTTCAAATGATATTAAAGTGGATAAGGATAAAATCAACTTTCAAAAAAATAAAATATGATGAAATTTTCCAATATAACAGCTTAAAAATACTCCATACTACTGATAACATTAGACAATAATTATACCAATCTATATTAGGAAACCACAAATCCAAAATATACATATTGTGAGATAGTCAATTAAGAAATACATCACAGAAAAATTCTAATTCTTAATTTTTCTAAAATTATTTATACATCATAAGCAGTCTTCTGTTCAACGAATTCTGAATATTACAGTACTGCAAAACAAACTAAACATACCTTGGTGCAGCTTTCAATAATCTACATGGAATCTATAAATTCAAGCGCTGTGAACGACTACACTGCATCCAATTGCAGAAAATCATTTTCGAAAGTAGCAAATATTGATATCTTATCGTAAAAAAATTTTTTATTTCGTTTTCGACACAGAACAGAAAAATTACTAATAAAGTTTTTTTTTCAACTTTATTAGCTAACGCGTAAACAAATATATCAGTATTTAGAAAAAAATGTTTGAACAATCCTCACGAAGTGAAATTAATTACAAACAAACCATTAATTGTTTTAAATGCGTCAATTAGAAACCCTTCCAAATATATCACTCTGAAGAACAGAAAATAATATATATTAAAAAAAATCTGATTACAAACTAAGATTGTGCGCTCATTTTGTTGCGAGTCCATTAAGAAAAATGATTACGTCTCATTTAATAAATGCATAAGCGGGGGAAGCTATTAATTCAGCAGAACTGATGAGAAAATAATAGCGACAAAAATGAGAAACCGATGTTTGAGCTCTGCAGATTGGCATTTAATGCTAATTTAATCAATGGTTTGCAATTAATATCATGCCTAATAGAAGAGAAATATACCTGTCTTTGTACTTTTTCCTTGCAATAATTATATATTTTTACGGCTATGAAATAACCCGTTCTGTATTTAAGCTGAACACTTATTTTTTCAAGTAGCTTTTAATTCAAATTCCATGAAGTTTAAATTATCGTTCTCAACATCAAAGATTTTACAGACACTTACAATCAATTGAAAAGTATTTCGTCAATGAAACGACATTATGCTTAAAAACTGTGAAAGTATATATATTTAATTTTAAATAAATTAAATATATTTGTTTAAATCGGAAACCATGAGCTAGTAACTTCCTTTAATGGAATAAAATAGAATGATTTCTGTGCAGAAAAGCTTTCAAAAAAGTGAGATATCAAGATTTTGAGAATCGTGAGAAAATTAAAAATTATTATGCAGAATATGAAAATGGGCCCGTTTTATATCTCTCTGCAAATGTTGCTTTTCAGGTACAAATTCTCGAACATTGAAAAATTTTAATTTACTTGAAGTATAGGAAATATGTTAATTTTTATATATTATATAAATTGTCTGTTTTTAACACTTTCTTTAAGTTCCTTATAAGTTTACTACCACCATGTTATCAGTTTTCTTAATATACATGGCTATCTATTTTACTGCCTTTGATTAAAATTGCTATATATTAATAAATTAAAGAAAAACAAAAATATTAATAAAATACTTCGATGCGTTTTCAATGATCAAATTAATTGAACAGAAACATACATGTTTCAATTCCTTATCTCAAACCACCAGAAGGTGTCTTGCTATGTAAATTAGTTTTTGAATAATCAAATTACTTATCAAATCAAAATGATTTATGCAATAAAATAAATAAATTAATTTTTTAAACAATCTCAATCGCAAAAATATTTTAAATAAGCACTGTCATAAAAAATGGCCCTTTAAAGAATTAACATATTACTTATTCTTGATGAACGGAATTGCAATAAACGTGATAAGTTTTGGTTTTGTTTTCTAAATATATTGCTTGTAAAAGAAGGATTTGAAAAATTAAGGCATTTATGTTATGACTGAAAAATTCTTTCAAAGCGATAATAAGAGTTGTAACATAATTCTTAATTTTGATAATAATGGATAAATAAAATATTTAAAAATGATTATTTTTTCTTTCGGTAAATTTTTATGTACGAAATCTCACAACATCTTTCCATATAACGCTAATGTACACAGTAAAAAGTAAATTCCTTCTCTACCGTGATTCTGTAATTTTCTTGAAACTGCAAATTTAGAATAAAACTTGTCTCATTCAGTATTTCATTGTATAAATTTATTATATAAATTAATTTACTACTGAAATTTCATCAACAGACTTCATCAATTAATTCCTATTTAAAATAAATTACCATTTATGAGTGATAAAGTTATAAAAAATGGATCAATTTTCAAAAATGAAATATCATACTACATTAAAATAAAAGCATCCAACAATAACTTTTTGCTCACTTCATTATGACGTACTAGTTAACTATATATTTTCGTTTCAGTGGTCATTCTGTGTTGGATTTTCATTTTTAGCAATTTGTACAAAATATCAATCTTTGTTATACGCCAAATATAATGTTTACTAAGTATATCATATGATTGAATTCACCTAACAGTTTTCAAGAGTCAATACGAAACAGTAGTTAAAAGTGATACTTTCCGCGACAGGATGCTATCATCATCATAATACACACAAAGACACGCGTTCGCTCTACTCTCTATCTAGTATCTAGTCAATTTAACCTCCATTATAAACGCTTGATAAATACCTGTCTATTTCGGAACTGACAACAGTAGGCTTGCCAGAGAATTAAGCAGCTGGTCAAACACAGGGGGCGTCACTAGCTCTTCAACAATTGAAAATTCACAGTAGAGGTGGTCCAGCTATCCACGCAGAAGTTCCATTATCGTGGAAGCGACGATGGCCCTTCTCCTTTAAAATTCATCGGACTCGCTGCCCTAAATCGGAATTATTGCTTTCGAGGCCATTAATTTCCGGCGGTTTAAATTAGAGGCATGGACAAACAGCGTATAGACTTTAAAGTATTACCTTGTTTCGGTGTGAAATGTTTCAGATTATGTGTTGGAAAAATATGTTTATTTCTCTTGTAATCTCTTTTTCCGAATAAAGTGGATGTTTAATTGTACATGTTTAAATCAGATTAAACCTGATCAATTTAGAGGAATTAATACGTTATCAATAATTTTACTGGTGTAGCTGAGAAAAACAGTATGAAAACAATAAATCCCAGCAATATGACAGATTACTATTCAACATAATTCTAGAGCACCGGATTACATATACCCCTATTGTTTTTGTAATTTTGGTCAAACAGCTACGTGGAATAAAAGAATGATTCAGAGATTTATATTTTTATCGACATTTGAAAGAACTGAATATAATTATTTCGTAGTATGAGATTAGAAAATATTTATACCTATTTTGCAAATTAAACTGGACAGGAATCAAATTCAATAATTTATTCAGGTATTAATGATGTTGTTTAATTGTTTATTTTACACATAAAGGAAACTATAATCTAAAAGAGTATTAAAACAAATATTGATTCGAATTATAAATATTATCAAAAATGGAAAATAAAGGCGAATGCTTTTATGCTTTTCAAATGTACCATATTTTCTACATAAATGAACTATTAATTATTTAATTATTCTTATAACTATTAAGATCATATAAAATTATTGAATTCTATGCTATTTTCGTTAGATCAAAGTTTCTTAGAAAAACGTACGGAAAATATTATCAAAACGGGCATAAGAACAAAACGAATGATTAGAATTATGAATATCACCAGAAATGAAAGATAAAGTCAAATGCTTCTTTTCAAATGTTCTATATTTCCTATATAAATGTACTATTATTTCTGTCTTTCTTTTATTATTATTATAGCTATTAAGATTATATAAAATTATTGAATTCTATGCTATATACTTTAGATCAAAGTTTCTTAGAAAAACGTACAATTCGTACAAACATTACAAAATCTTCGTTTTAATTTAAAAATGAAATGCATTTAATCTCTTTTGTAAGACAGTAAATTATATGTCACATCCTGGATTAGTTTCAACGCTCTCTTGCATTACGATTTAAAATATTTCTATTCTATATGTCCAGAAGTATTTTTCAAGTATTTTTGAAAAAGTGAAATAAAGTAAGACATTAAATAATTATTTTTAGGATAGCAGCCAATGGTTGCCAATGGTTGCAAAATTTTAAAAATATACCCATTTAATTTCATTATTGGTAAATAACCTTGAGTCGTAAACAGGACAGTCGTAACAATTTTCTTGTTTCTGAAACAAAAGTAAATGATTCTTTGAGACATCAACCTTCTCCTATTTCAATTTTATATTAAAAAATAGAGCACGTATCTTCGATCATTTAACATCATGTTTAAATGGTGATTTCAAATTTTGTTTGTATTTCTAAGAAAGTAGCTCTACTTCCAAGCAGTACTTCATTTCTCTCTAATAACTTAAATCAGCATTACTGGTAATGCTACAAGGGAACCTCATAGTCGTTACTCTCCAGTTTTGAAATACAAGAAACAAAGTAGAAGTTATTAGCAAGCACTTCAGTCTGAAATCTGGTACATGTCGTTGAGGAATGGCTACAATTTCAGTTTGTCTTAGCCCCTTAAGTCTCTCGCCCGTCATACTGACGTGCATCGAATTATATGAACTAAAATTTAATCATTAATTAGCTTTATAATTTGGCAAAAAATTACTTAGAATCCATAAGCATCTCAAGTATTCTATGCCTTCTTAGATGAATGAAAACAACAGCCTCTTTCCAGAACAGGAGGGGTCATCGCATTACATAGCAAAAAAATGCTACCCTTAATGGGCTCAGGACTTGTCTAAAACATTATTTATTTTGTTTTAACCCCTTAAGTCTCGCGCCCGTCATATTGAGGTGCACCGAATTATCGCATTTTTAGGCATATAAACTGAACTTTAATCATCAATTAGCTTTATAATTTGACAAAAAAATTACTTAAAATCTGGAGGAGTCATAGAAAGCAAAATATATGCAAAACTTAAGGGGTTAATACATTTTCAATCATTTGACGTTTTTCTTTCTTGCACTGCTACTTCTGTTTCCATTTCTTCCAATAACCTTACCACATAACTTTTGATTAAAGAACATAATGATAGTTATTATTACATATCCATAAAGTACAAATCAAAAAGTTTTCTAATAAACTAACTATGTTAAG
>BGPR01002623.1:143427-168341 GCA_013235015.1 Araneus ventricosus
CCTGTGTTTGACCAGCTGCTTAATTCTCTGGCAAGCCTACTGTTGTCAGTTCCGAAATAGACAGGTATTTATCAAGCGTTTATAATGGAGGTTAAATTGACTAGATACTAGATAGAGAGTAGAGCGAACGCGTTTCTTTGTGTGTATTATGACGATGATAGCATCCTGTGGCGGAAAGTATCACTTTTAACTATTGTTTCGTATTCGCTCGTGAAAACTGTTAGGTGAATTCAATCATATGATATACTTAGTAAAAATTATACTTAGAGAATAGTAAAGACTTATATTTGGTACAAATTGCTAAAAATGGAAATCCAACACAGAATGACCACTGAAACGAAAATATATAGTTAGCTAGTACGTCATAATGAAGTGAGCAAAAAGTTATTGTTGGATGCTTTTATTTTAATGTAGTATGATATTTCATTTTTGAAAATTGATCAATTTTTTAAAACTTTATCACTCATAAATGGTAATTTATTTTAAATAGATATTAATTGATGAAGTCTGTTTATGAAATTTCAGTAGTAAATTAATTTATATAATAAATTTATACAATGAAATACTGAATGACACAAATTTTATTCTAAATTTGCAGTTTCAAGAAAATTACAGAATAACGGTAGAGAAGGAATTTACTTTTTACTGTGTACATTAGCGTTATATGGAAAGATGTTGTGAGATTTCGTACATAAAAATTTACCGAAAGAAAAAATAATCATTTTTAAATATTTTATTTATCCATTATTATCAAAATTAAGAATTATGTTACAACTCTTATTATCGCTTTGAAAGAATTTTTCAGTCATAACATAAATGCCTTATTTTTTCAAATCCTTCTTTTACAAGCAAGATATTTAGAGAACAAAACCAAAACTTATCACGTTTATTGCAATTCCGTTCATCAAGAGTAAGTAATATGTTAATTCTTTAAAGGGCCATTTTTTATGACAGTGCTTATTTAAAATATTTTTGCGATTGAGATTGTTTAAAAAATTAATTAATTTATTTTATTGCATAAATCATTTTGATTTGATAAGTAATTTGATTATTCAAAAACTAATTTACATAGAAAGACACCTTCTTGTGGTTTGAGATAAGGAATTGAAACACCTATGTTTCTGTTCAATTAATTTGATCATTGAAAACGCATCGAAGTATTTTATTAATATTTTTGTTTTTCTTTAAATTATTAATATATAGCAATTTTAATCAAAGGAAGTAAAATAGATAGCCATGAATATTACGAAAACTGATAACATGATGGTAGTAAACTTATAAGGAACTTAAAGAAAGCGTTAAAAACAGACAATTTATATAAAATATAAAAATTAACATATCTCCTATACTTCAAGTAAATTAAAGCTTTTCAATGTTTGAGAATTTGGACAAGAAAAGCAACATTTGCAGAGATATCTAAAACGGGACCATTTTCATATTCTGCATAATAATTTTTAATTTTCTCACGATTCTCAAAATCTTGATATCTCACTTTTTTGAAAGCTTTTCTGCACAGAAATCATTCTCTTTTATTAGATTAAAGGAAGTTAATAGCTCATGGTTTCCGATTGAAACAAATATATTTAATTTATTTAAAATTGAATATATATTTTTTGGCGGTTTTTATGTATATTGTCTTTTAATTGACGAAATACTTTTCAATTAATTGTAAGTGTCTGTAAAATCTTTTATGTAGACAACGATAATTTAAACTTCATGGAATTTGAATTAAAAACTTCTTGTGTGTAAAGTGTTCAGTTTAAATACAGAGCGGGTTATTTCAAATCCGTAAAAATATATAATTATTACAAGGCAAAAGTACAAAGACAGATGTAATTCTCTTCTATTAGGCATGATATTAATTGCAAACCATTGATTAAATTAGCATTAAATGCCAATCTGACGAGCTCAAACATTGGTTTCTCGTTTTTGTCCCTATTATTTTCTCATCAGTTCTGTTGAATTATTAGCTTCCTCCGCTTATGCATTTATTAAATGAGACTTAATCATTTTTCTTAATGGACTCGCAGCAAAATGAGCACACAATCCTAGTTTGTAATCAGTTTTTTTAATATATATTTTTTCTTTTTTTCAGATTGATATATTTGGAAGGGTTTCTAATTGACGAACTTAAAACAGTTAATGGTTTGTTTGTAATTAGTTTTACTTCGTGAGGATTGTTCAAACATTTTTTTCTAAATACTTAGATATTTGTTTACGCGTTAGCTACTAAAAGTTGAAAAAGAATCATTATTAGTAATTTTTCTGTTCTGTGTGGAAAACGAAGCAAAAACGTTTTTTCACGATAAGTTATCAATGTTTGCTACTTTCTAAATTGATTTACTGCAATTGGACTCAGTTTAGTCGTTCACTGCGTTTGAATTTATAGATTCCATGTAGACTATTAAAAACTGCACCAAGGTATTTTTAGTTTGTTTTGCAGTATTGTAATATTCAGAATTCGTTGAACAAAAGACTGCTTATAATGTATAAATAATTTTAGAAAAATTAAGCATTAGAATTTTTCTGTCATGCATTTCTTAATTTACTATCTCACAATATTTATATTTTGGATTTAGTTTCCTAACAAACATTGGTATAATTATTGTCTAATGTTATAAGTAGTTTGGAGAATTTTTAAGCTGTTATATTGGACAATTTCATCATATTTTATTTTCCAGAAAGTTGATTTTTTTCCCTATTCACTTTAATATCATTTGAAATATAACATGTACAAATTGATTTATGAAGAAACACTTAAGACTTTTATATTTCAATTTAATACATGTATATGTAAAATACTTTGTGTATACTAGATCGGGGACTTGTTATATTTGATTCTCTCATCATAGAATCATCAGTTTGTCTGATGAAATTGTTTTTACTTGACCGTAATGTTTGATTTGGTATATAAATGGGAACCTTAAATTGACATTTAAATACATTTAATAAATAGAAAATAATTTTTAAAATAGTATTTACAAAGCATTTTACAATCGTTATCATAATTCCTTCATTTTAAATCGTCTTTCTGCCCATTTTTTGTTTAAAATTTACAAGTAAAATAATTCCGTTCAAATCCGAAATTCTAGAAATCTGGTGTTTTCATTCCGCTGCGTAACACGATCTTTTTTGTTATTTAGATATAACTAGGATTATTTTTGGTCAATTTGTGACAGTTACTTCAAAAATGGAATTGTCCTGATTTTTCAAATTTTGTTGGAAATTGCTTTGTATATTTTAGATTATTGTCCATGGATAGAAATTTCATGAATCTATCTTGAAATTTCATTTTCGATCAATTTCGTCTAATTTCCACAAAAATGATTTTTCATGTGAAAATTAGTAACTTTCGTTCTAATTGTCCAATTTCATCGGAAATTACTTTATATGTTTTAATTCCTAGTGAATAATTTATGTCCTGAAGAATTTTCAAAATATCTACAAATTTAAATTTTTTGTAAATTTGAGACAATTTGTCTCAGTTTTATTTTTTCGATTATAATTCATAACTTTCGTTCAATTCTCTCATTTCATTGGCAATTGCTTTGTGTATTAGATTCTGTTCTTTAATGCATATCCGAAAGAATTTTGAATTTATATTGAATTTCATTTTTTGAGAATTTCAGACTCAAGTAGGGTTTCTGACAAAATTCTTAGATTCATTTCTAATTCTCCAATTTGACGAAAATTGATTTAAATGTCTTTTGTCTAATTCTTTTTGAGTAACTAAAACAATATTCAATCTATCTTGAAATTTAATTTTTCGTCAATTTCATCCTATTTCCACAAAAAAGATAATTCATGTGAAATTCATAACTTTCGTTTTAATTGTCCGATTTCATAGGAAATATTTTTATATGTATTGGTGATATTAGTCGATAATCGAAACAAGAAAGAATTTTAAATAGATCCTGAAATCTCATTTGCAATCAATTTGAGCCAACCTTCTCAAAACATTTTCAAATTTCGGACGAAAAGAAATTTTTCAATTGATTGATTTCAGATGGTTTTAATTTATAGAAAGGATTTGAATTGAATTTATGGAACAAAAAGGGTAATTTATAAAAGTAGAATATTTCTGATAATAAACTCCTAGTAAGTCTCATTTTTTAAATACCGTGGACAAATAAACGAACATTTAAATTTCATCTAGTTGTAATATCTTTTATAAAAGAATATCAACTTTCCGAAAACCAAAAGAAAAATCATTTTTTTCTCAAAACACTTTTCATACGGTAAGAAGAGAGGAAAGTCTCAAAGGTAACGAAATTTTGAATATCAGAGGCAATTAATAGAAACTTAGCATGAGACAAAATATTACTAAACAAAATTTAAAGAAACATGCACTAAGGATTATTCATAAAAAGATTTTGGAAATGCCATTACTAAAATACCTTAGAAAAAAATGTTCCGTAAATGAAAGCTCATAAACTTCATTTCTAATAGGGTGTGATTCAATCTATTTTACACTTATGGAAACAAACCGCCGACATAACGTACAATTATATTCGAAATAAAATATATAATCCTTTTAAACCGCTTTTTCTCATTTCATTAGCAAGAATGGAATGGGAAAAAAAGCGTTAGTTTAGGACAACTAGAAAATGAAATCAAATAATTTTATTTTAATACTAGACTGATTTTTTACAAACTGGTTAATTGCTCAATTTTGCTTTAAAAATATCGAAAAGAGGTATCTAGTAACAATAAAAGTATCGCATCTTCCAAGATTTCATGGTGTAGTTTTTTGATGTTTCTTTTTAGGAATTCCTGTTTACAAAGTATACGAAGAATAATCTTCAAAGATTTTATAGTCTTCGAATTAAGATGCATGCTTGAAATACAGATCTAAAGAAGCTACTAACTCGATGGTCATTAGACTGAAATACGTCCATTTCAGAAGATTAAAGTTTACATAGGCATTAGTAAGATGCTAGGCAAATAATTATTGTTAAGCGAGAATAAAAACCGACTAATGCGAATGTTGACGAGTTGTAATTAGTTTCATTCCACTTGCTTTTCCTCAATTCTCTAATTTATTTGACACATCTAAGAAAGCAGGTATTCTTTCCTATGTGTTTAATTCCATTAACTGCGAGGAAATATTCGTAACCTTACTTATGAACGAACAGAGCTACCTTCTGGTCTGAGTGAAAAAAGTATCTTTAATGTGGGAAAAGTAATTGCTGAAGGGATTAAAAAAAAGAGCCTTGAAAAAACACATTAGGAATAATTTATTATTGATCAGAGACAACAAACAATCTTTTCCTTAAATATATATTTTTCTGGAAAGAAGTTCTACATTAAATGATTGCATTATAAAAATTCTTTCAATAACATTAATTGCAGAAATATACATGAAATGCAGCCTCTAATTAAAAATCCCTTTTCGGCAGGCTTGAAGACAAAGGTAGATTCCTTTACGCTAATGTTACAGAAGTAATGAAATATTACAAATTGATCAATACAGACATAGGCAATAACTTTATTGTTTCTATACATTGCAATACTTACGCTGTGATTCCGTTTTCATGACATTTAATTTTTACTATATCAAGGTTTTATCATTCCATTTTTCATTCCAAAAGGTTATGCTAGATTTATTGGTCAGTAAATTGGCCAATTTCTTTTTTTTTTACGTCCCAACACATAATCATTCAACACGTAGGAATCATAAAGAAATAAATATCACAGCAGCTCAAATATCCCCTAGATAACATTAAGCCAGCCTATCTGAAATAGTAGCAAGAAATTGACACTTGACACGAATGAAGAACGACTCTAGATTAGTTGCGCGAACATTACTTTGTCATATGGTAAAATCACATGATAGGAAGCATTTAAACATTACTAGAATGGGCTCATTTACTGAACTCCCTCGTTACAGAGATAATAGTCATTAAACTCTTAACACATAAGAGAATAAAAATTATTAAACATTGTGAGTTCCAAATTTAGCACGTGTGTTTAAAGCATAGGATATCAATGCAGCCATTTTGAACAGGAAATTTAAATATCCATCGACAGTTCAGGCAGAAAACCCAAAACAATTTTAAAGTTAATGAGATATTTTTCAATATAAGAAAGTATAAAGGAAACTCGTATATATCTATATTCTTTGGCTATTTTATATTAAATTTATTAAACAAATCTTCGTGCAGCCAAGTTCAGTTAAATACGAAATTAAATTAATCTGTCATATTAAATAATTATCAAATTAACTTTTAAAATTAACTGTTTGATTAATTAAAATTAACTGTTTGATTAATTAAAATTAACTATTTACTTAAATAAAATTAAATATTTAGTTAATTGTGACGATATGTTTACTAAAACCTTTTTTATGGCTCGTAGTATATGACAGTAATCTTAATCTTGTAATGATCTAATAATTAACTTAATTTAAATAAAAGTTATTGTGTTTGTATGTGTGCTCCACAACTCCTTCTAAACCACTGGACTGATTTCAACCAAACGTTGCACACTTTTTATTTAAGGCATGTGAAAGTTCACCTTAAGTTTTCGAAGCCCAAAAGTTACTTACAATTTCTGCTAATTAAAAATTAAACAAGACTTTTTTCAGCTATATCTTTGGAAATCATTATCTCACCAAAATATTTTTACACCGTATTTCATTTTAAATAAAATTTGCATTTCAGTGATAAAAATTTCATTTCCATACGATTTGTTTCTCTCATTTTTATATTTTTTTCAACATTAATTTTATATTGAATTCGTAACAATCTTCTTTATTGTTCAAGAACAAGAATAATACGAATATATATAGTTGCCAGAATACATTCACAGAATTCTGGACTTTAAAAGAAAATTTTATAAGTAAACTATTAGCCATTTATATCTTGACCTAATAATGAATGATTTATTTTTATTCTTTAAATTAATGAATAATATTATAAAATATTCATTGAAACCTTTCTTTCTTTTACTTCAGTAATTGTTAACGAAATTTGAAGTACCTATATAACAAATAATAATTTATGGAGAAAACGGCTGTTTTTAAAAATCGTTTGTTTCAATTCATATTCTCATTTTAATTAAAAACGTTTCAGATCAGAAAAGAAATTTGTGTATTTTAATTTTTATACAATAGTAGTTTTTACATTAAAAATATTAGACATGAAAGCATTTAAGTGGATCAAACACAAGTATTTCAGCTTGTTTACCGTACAAAAAGTAAAAGTGAATGTGGCTGATGGGAGCACATAACTTCTAAGTAATTAATGCTGTCAAAAAACTTTCAACATACAAGTAGTTTGTTATGATAAGGTGATAATTCGAATAATGGAAATTTTCTTTCTTTCTTCAATCGTAACGGAGCTATGGGGAGAAGATAAATTGGGGGGAATTGAACATCGCTTTTCAGCTCATAACTTCTAAGCAATTGCAGCTGTCAAAAAACTTATAATATAAAAATTGTTCGTTATGATTATATGATAATTCCCCTAATTGAAAGTTCTTTTCTATATTCAATCGTAACAGGGTAATGGGGAAATGATAAATTGAGGGGGCTGGGAAATTGAATATCGCTTTTCAGCTCATAACTTCTAAGCAATTTTAGCTGACAAAAACTTTTAATATAAAAGTTGTTCGTTCTTATAAGGTGATAATTCGCGTAATTGATTTTTTCCCCTATCTTTAGTCGTAACAGAGCTATGGGGAACTGCTAACCCGGGGCGGGGATGAAAGTGGCATTTTATCTCATAACTTCTTAAAAATTGTAGCTATCAAAAAAGTTTCAATAGAAGCGTTGTTTGTTATAAAGAGGCAATAATTCGCCTATTTTGAGTTTTCTTTCTATCTTCAATCGTTAAGGAATTAAAGAAAATTAAATTTTCAGTCCCCCACCATTTCCACCCCCTTTTAGCTGGTTAACCCATCTACAAACTCGGTCAACATTTTCACCGAACTTACAACATATCCCTCGCCGGTAAAAATCTATTCAAAATTACTCTAGTTATCGTGTTCACGAGATAACATGGGCAAAGCGTTATATATATATATATATATATATATATACGTCTCTACTAATAATAAGGAAAGGAACATTTCGCCCTCTATTCTCATAAGAATTAGAGCTGCAAGAATGAAAGCAGGTGGAGGAGACTGAAAATGACGAGAGCTTTCTTCCAAAGGGTAACATGCGTAGGTTAAAAAGTACTTTAAGTTAGGGGGAGAGGAGGGGAAGGGGGGGAGAAATAACTTTTCAGCTCATAACTTCTACGCAAATGTAGCTATAGAAAAAGTTCAAATGCAAAATTGTTTGTTATGATAAGGAATAATTCGCCTAATTTATATTTCTTTCTATTTTCAATTACAAATGAATTATGGGAAAATGAAAATTTCCACCACCACCATTTCTATCCCCTTTGAGCTGGATAGCCCATCTACGAACTCGACCGAGATTTTCACTATCCTTACAATATATCCAATGCTGGTTAAATTTACATCAACATTAATATATATATATAGATATAACGTTATTCCGTTATGTAAGTGTAGAGGCAGTCGAAGAAGATTGCAGTCGTTAAAGTCCAAAACATTTTATTACATTTCGAAAATAGGCAAAATTAAATTAGTTATAGTCTAAACTCAGTAATAGACTAAACTTTTAAAAGATTATGGGAATATTAAAGCCATAGCCAGGAGAAAATGAATTACGCCTAGAACGGCATGACTTGCTTATAGCGTTACATAAATTAAGAAAGAGAAAATTACGCAGACGCGGAGAGTTTTTGTAATACCAAAAAGGGAAAAGTACCGAAGTTGAGGCTCGCGAAATATTGGGACTCGTGCGAGTCTAGTTACTGTAGAAGTGTTTTTTATCATAGGATTGAAGTAGAAATAATTCGTTCGTAATTAATAAATAACTGTCGTTAAAAAGGATTTATTTTAAATAAGGGAAAATTTCTAAGTCATTACACACACACACACACACATATATATATAAACTTTTTACCGAACGGTGGTTTTGGGTTCTAGGGGTCATGATCGGTGAAGATCTGCAGAAATGTTCCGAAAGTCGTGTCATGAGAACCATGGCAATAGGTAGACTTCCTATAAGGAATCTACCTAAAAGTAAGGTAAATATATTTGTGGATATGGTTTACCGTAACATCTTCGAAATAAATATCACTAATTTATGTAGAGAATATACCCCCAAAATATAAAGAAGACGTATTTCTTATGAAAGCAAAAATTTTGGGATCCTGGGTTAAAATTTAAATGTGAAGCTAAATAAATTTCTCAAAGCAATTTTTTAAAACTCTAAACTATAAATTTGTTTTATAAGAAATCAGTGTAAATTATATATTTAAAAAACTTATATTATTTATAAATCTAATTTACATTGTTTAAATATTGCTATACACGGAATCTCATTATCAATGGCAGATAAATATTACTGTGGAGAAATGAGCTCGGTGGAATGTTCAACCGGGAGTAATGACACAACCAATTATAATTTTGTTAATGGTGTCATGGTAACCAGTTGGTATTACGGATTTGGTTGCTGATAATTTTCAGATGCTACTGTAAATATGTTTTGTAAATATGCATTTCATATGAAACAGAAAATACACTTGTCTGTCTGTCATTCACAAAAACTCCTCCTAAGCGATGAACGGTATCGCCAAGAAATTTGCACATGATATTCAGGAATACATTTCAAGGTGAACTGTGTTTTTTCAACTTTCTTGAGAATTAATTAATTATTAAGATATTTAATTAAATAACGAAAATAAATTAAGCCGTTTTTAAGCCAAATTTTTAGATGTTTTTCATCAATAACTTCTGAAATATTTAATCCACGGTGGCCAGGTGGCTCAAAGTGTGGAGATAAAATAATGAAATGAGTTTAAGTACAGGCTAAGTCGTCAAACGGGAGAGGCCGAGCAAAGATCAAAGAAAGATGCTGCTGCAGAACGCTGTTTAATTAAGTTTAAATTGTTACAAGCTCATAGACATGAAAGCATTTTCATCCCGAGCAACGCCGGAATATCAGCTAGTTTTTAAATAAAATTGGTTTGTTTGCACCAAAGCCAGAACTTTTTACGGTAAGATTCTCCATAATTATATTAGAATCCATTTCATACGAATTAATATACCTGTTTAAAAGATTATATCTGAATATTGCTCAACATTTTATATACCTTTAACAAGCTGGAGACAAAGAAAATAAAACAATTTATTTTCTTTGATGATATTTTTATTTCTTTAAAATTTAAGCATTAAAGATTTATATCTTTAGCAAAAATATGATTGTTTAGCATTATCTATTTTTGATTTTCCTTACCTTCTTAATTGCACTTGATCTTGAAAAAAGGATTTACTAAAAATGCAATTCTTAAGATTTTAAAAGATCGAAAGGAAGTAAAATGCAAATAATTTTTCAATTGAATTCCTGTAATATCACAATAAAATAAAGTATATAAACATCATGGAAAATATATTTTTTCTTTACATACATATTTACCACTAGAATAATTGCATTTGATTAAACAAAAACTAGAGTTATAGAACTGAAAAAAAATTAACATCTATCTATAAAATGAATAACTTTTACCGAGTGAAAATTTTGAATCACATTCAATTATAAATAGTTCAAATCTAAGTACACTGCAATTCAGCTATTTATTTTCCGTTAAGAATGTGATTTTTATATCTTTTAGTAAAATTTCAAGAAGCATTTCTTTGAAAGCAGACATCTTACTTAATTCCTTAAGATTAAATCTTTATGCTTTAAAAGGAACTCTATAAATAGTTTCAAAGGCATGCTTCCGTTCAATTATAATACATTTTCTTTATTTAAAAATATCAAAAAATTCTTAGTTTTATGTGCACATTATTTGAAACGTTCTTCCTCAGGTATTTACTCTTTTATGTATACACTTTTGTATTTCTGAATATCTATTAAATATTTTATAGTTCATTACTTTTTTCACCAGGCATTTAGGTTTTCTTGCTATAAAATTTTGTAAAGTTTGACAAAGTAGATGAAAGAGAATAAGAAATTATATGCTCTTAAATATTTTCAACAGAATTTATATTTAATGCCTTCTTATTTCAATAAATATTCTTTTTCTTTTTATCATTTTCTATGCTTTTATTATTGCGGAAAAATCCTGTTTGCTTATTTATTGGTTTTGTAAGGTATCTTTGAATACAAATTTTACTTTCATCGTTTCTTTACCTGTCGTTTTCGAGAACCTAATTTTGCAGTAAGCTTTCTACAACAATGGGAAACATAACCCGTTTTACATTATTGGAAGTAAAAAAAAATAACTCGACATTAATAGTCTTATTTTACAGCACGTTTCAAAATGTTTACCTTGTATTCATAATGGTCTTACTCGTTAGTGATTGGACCGAAATTGATTTCCTTCACCAGAAGTGTTGCCCCAATGATTTGTTTTGGCTGGTTCATCTTCAGAGACAAACTTTTTATTGATTTAACTCGAATTTTACTCAATGTAAAGAAAATAATATAATCTGGCTGGGGTGATGAAATCACAAAATCAGTACAACAGAAATTTCAAGTATTCCTGAATTATATAAAGATGAAAAAAGTATCTTATTATCGTGTATTTTCGAAAACTATAGGAAGTGAAAATAAATTATCGACAGGTACCTAAAGTTTTGAAAACATTTGCTTCGTCTGCAGAACTTCACCAATGAATGAAATCGGCAAGCTGAACATTCATCACCTCATGTATTTGAAGAATAAAAAATCAGTCTAAATATCCAGAGCGTGGATCCGCAAATGTTACAAAATAAGCTATCAGTAATAATCAACATGTTTGATATGTTGAATGTGACTCGTGGAACACATATGGATGATTTTAAAATTTAATCATCCTTTTTCTCTTTGAGGCAAATATGAAGCTTGTATTTGTATTGGCAATTAAATTATAAGCGGATTAAATCAGAATGATTATTTTCGAATATCAGGAACACTTTACTTACAGATTAACATAAAATCATTGCTTTTGTTTAAAAGATTGTATAAAATAATTAACAATCACTCAAGCCAAAACTAGTTTATACTAGTTTCAATGGGAGGAATTATTTGAAGCTTGATTTTCACAGAAAGCGTTGGACATAATTTTCAAAATAAACTTGGTGTCTGATGAACATCTAACAGAATATTACCTACTGTGTATTTTCTCTCATTCTACACGATTCCATTGAAGATCCGACGTGTATTTTGCCTATTGCAAGCTAAATCATACGTAGTGGCCAAACGTCCTCCCGCTGGTGTGGCGTGGAAGTTTGGAGAGGGGGTGCCAGCTCAGGCGTCGTCCTCGCCATCTGACCGTGGTTCAAAATTACGAGGTCCGTCCCGAAGTAGCCGTCGTGATGCTTTAAAACAGGACATTAATATAACCAAATTTAACTAACTCTCATACTGCATTCACAGAAAAATAGACTCTAATTATTCAATAAACCTTCTCTGTTTTCCCCCCCTTACAGAAATGGTGAATTTTGATTACAGAGGTCTTACCTGAAGAATGATAATCAGGAACGATCGAAACTATCATAAACATTTGGCTGTAACAAATTCGTTGTGGAAATTCAAGATCATGGTTTTTTTATATTCAATCATTATATTCATTATATTTTATGTTTCAAACACGAAAATTATTACTTAATTATAAAGTGGAGCGCAGTCGTTCTTGGTGAGGTGGTGATAATAATGGATGTCTATTCATGGGAAGTAACCTTTGAACAGTTTATGTAGCTCTTTAAGGATTTAAGTGCGTTAAGTGGATATAGGAATATAATAGTATTATATGTTGAATCGGATAAAATTGCGTTTCTTTTACAGCTCTCCAATTAATACAAATAATGGCATTAAATGGGAATTGCAAGTTTACATTTTGCTTTGTAAGCTGGGCATAGTGAACGGATTAAAAAAATTAAAATTTTATTTAATACACAGTAATATTTATTTTTATAAAATTTTTCGAAATATTTTTATATTTTATCGCCGATAATAGTGCATTAAAAATAAAAATGGATTGTGAGATTAGGATAGTTAAATAAATTTTATAAGTTAGGTAGAATAATCACCAAAATTATTTTTGCGAAATGTGAAAAATCTACCTTAATATATTGCCTTTATATTTGCAATTCTATATTTTATGATTTCACCAAACTTATTTCATTTTTATTATTATGTCAAACTGTAGAGCTATATACTCATTCTAACAGTTATAATTTTTACATACATTCTTTCGCTGATAACGAAAAATTAAAAATATTTTGCAGTTCCTTTTCTCTTATGTATTCCCCTTAGGAAACATGCAGAAATACCTTAAGTTTTTTATGAAGTGTAAGAAAATAGAAACTTTAAAAATCATATTATTTGGATGTTGAACAAAAGGGTATTTATTACGAAAAATTTAAATTATTAATGGGTCAAAGAGACGTTTTAAGAAAAACTTTTAAATATTTTTTATTCCAATTTTGTTATTGATGATCATTTCGAAGCAAAAGAAATTAATACGCAAAAATGGATATTTCTTTGCAAATTTTAACAAAAAACAGGATACAAATGAAGTCTTCAATTCGAAACGTGTTGCACAATATTGCATTCGTCTTTCAAATTAGTTTTTCGAAAAAAGAGTATAAGATCATATCGGCGACAATTTTTTTTCGTAATCAATGGAGACTCCTTATTTATCATTATAAATAATTTGATTTATTCATAAAAATATATCTTACCCATTTATATTAATATCATGCAATTATATTGAAATTTTCTGATGAAGTCAAACATAGAAATTCTGCAATGCAATAACATTCATTAACCAATAAATCACTGTTATTTTAAACAAATAGGCGCTATTTGTTTCTATCTCACAGAAAAATGTAAAAATAATTTTATACAGAAGTGAAACATTTTTTCCACCAGTTTTCTTTGTTTAAATATTTTCCAAATTTTAGTTTATTTCACAGGAATAGTAAATGATTTATTGAAAATACTCACACTCGAAGTTACGACGGAGTAAAATATTTTCCCTTTGCATTAGCAATTTTTCATCAGCAATCGATATTTCCATCGATAACAAACAAATCGATTCTACTGGAGAGTGTAGAGATTTCGAAAAATGAATAGAACGATATTTGCAGTCCCTGAATTCCCAACTTTGAGTGTTTTTCACCATAATGACTGAGAAAACTTTCGAGTGGTAATGCATTATTCGATGGAAATTTTTCACAGATTCAGACGATCACGTATTTCGGATTTCCTTTGGGATTGTCTCATTGAATTACTCCTAATAATCATTAGATTTTACACGCATTAAAGGATTTCATTTGAGATCACGGTGAGTGTACTTAAATTTGATTGGAATTCCAATACAGAGACGGAATAATTTCTTAACAATAAATTGAAACTGCGCCCAAGCATTGGGTGAATAATTATAAGATATTTTTTTCTCCTTATACCAGGGTTTCTCTACATTTGTATAACATTTTAATGTTTTTACGATAAAAGCATTGCTAAAAAGATCATGTTTTTATATTTTGAGGAATTATTTATTCTGAATTATAAAATAAAAATAAATAAGTTCAAAAAGAATAAGCAATAGAAATCGAATTAAAGATGAAAAATATGTAAATGAAATATTTGGTTTATGACAGGTATTAAATGAATACGAAAGGAATAAGGTTAAAAGAAAACAAAAATTAAGCTTTTATAATACAATATAATATTTATTACAATTCCATAAATATTGATCTTTCCTAATTATACGTATATATAATTTTTATATATTTCAAATTTGAAAACGATTTGAACCTTCAAAAATAAATAGATAAATAATACAAAAATTAAATAAACTCTGATAAATAATTAATTATGCATCCATTATAGTTAACATGTTAATTTTCATTTCAAATCAAATTTCGATCGGACAAAGTAGGCTAAAGAATTGTACATGATAAATCGCAATATCTATCAGTCAAGTATGCGATAGTCATCTATGCATATCTCAGTTATACTTTCATTCATGCTTTACGATCTTTTAAATTTTTATTGCTATTTATAATAATAATAATCGTTTATTTTCAGAAGCAAGGTTTAATTCAAAATATTTTTTTGGAAACAGGCATTTCCCTTTCTACTTTTCTATATTTAATGATGCAATTCCTCCAATATTCATCATGATTTGAACATGATGCATATAAATCCAAAGTGATTTTGTAGTAGACTAGAAAATACTTAAAATGATACCAAATTTTGGAATTTTATAATATATGTTAACGATTTATTGATATAATATATTAAATATGAAATAATGTTTATATCTGAATATGACATACAATTCGCCTTTTGAAAAGTATTCAATCATTTATGGTTGCATATTTGTTTCGCATAAAAGATGAGAAAAACTTTTAATGTTTATTATTATTCGTCCTCATGCATTATATTTTGCTTTGTAATATCTTTCAAAAGTTGAAAAAAAAAACAAAGAAACACCCAACGAAGAATCATTCTAAGCTTAATAGTTGTAAAATTTTACCCCCTTGTTTTGAAAAAGATTTCGTTTCAGATTCACTGTCAAGAATGATCTTCCTTCTTCCGAATTCAGAATTTGCGTGTTATATGTGACAGTTTTCAATTTATTCAAGACAAGAAAGCAAATTCGAAGATAACATAGGGGAGGCATTTCATCTTTTCTAAAAAAATTGTATCGGTGAACTTCAGCTGGTGCTTTGAAAAAATAAATTTTTCTACCTTATCGTTGAGCGTCCGACTAAATAAATACATCTTTAGGCCTAAGTCTTCTCGAAAAATCCCTTAAAAATAAATCTACAGCTTTGCTTTTTTTGATGCATCTGCTTCCTCAAGTAGAAAGATTTTGACAGATTTTTATCAAACTTCTAGTCAAACAAAACTTTCTAATTTTACCTTCGACGTATATTTATTTTCATCTTTAACCTTAATTTCTTATTCAAAGATGAAGAAAACGGTAGAATAACAACAGAGATATAAAAATTATCGACAAATGTGGAGCTGTTTTTTTTCTGTATTTTTATAAGAAAAAATTATTTAAGGAACTACCTCAAACATTCTAAGCGATACAAATTTATTTATTAAAATTTTAAAAAATATAAAAGTAATCTTAGAAATAATTTAACTAACTGTAATATAAATTCAAGTATGTTAATATGACATAAATAAGATTTATCATGATAATAATTTGAGCCGAAAACAATAGTATAAAACTGTGCATAACGGCATAAAGAATGAAAAAACTTATTTATGTTATACCATACGATTTATATTATGGAAGAAAACATGAAGTGAAAGATGAAAAATTATTTCAATCAATAGAAGGACTGTTCTTGCTGTCATGAACAGCGATTGTAGGATTCGCAGAACCTACAAAATTTGAAATGGCATGGGTCATTTAACATTTATAATGAAAACATGAATTAACCTCATTTTGGTTTCTAATATCATGCATGTTGTATGGTTCATAGTAATGTCACCCGATTCTGTACATTTAATATGCTAAAGGAGTTTCTTTAAATATATATTTATGATGTACATGTTTTGTTTTAAAAAAGAGGCCACCATAAAGAGTGCAGAATGATAATCAATAATTGAGAAAATATGTGAGCTGAATAAATAGATAGCCAATGTTAATAACACTTGAGTTTCTCATATAAATATATTAAAAGGTAATATTACATACACTTATTTAAATTTAAAACTTTCCCATTAAACAAGGGCGTCTGGACCGACTCATCGACATTCAGGAAAGATACTCCATCATTAGTTTGATCGTTCAGATTTTAATTTAGATTCGAGATCATTTTTTGTAATGTAAAAAGTCGCAAATGGTATTCACAGAAGAATAGTTATTTTTAAATTCCATCTTCTAATAAATTATTCCTTTATTCTATTTTTTTATATAATTAATAAAATAATATTCAAAAATTGGTGCACGAGAAATGTATTGCTTTAACCCTGCTGTTCTGCTCACATTTACTATGCAGATGTAACGTTTGGGTCAATATGACACAAACACTAAACACCAAGTACACGGAGGGGCCTATTTTCTCCATGTTTCCAGAACTATATTATGTTCTGAGATAAATAAGATATGATATATTATTTATCAAAATAAACTTTATATATTTGAAAAAATATACAATAAATATGTAAATATAAGCATATGTATGTAAAATAAAAAGATGAATTAAAATACTTTTTTAAAAATCTTACCTCCTTATTATTTACAATTCAAAGAAATATATGATACATGTTACTTGCATATATGTTTATTTTAAAATTCTTGCACGATACATTTGTGTTATTATCATTTCCTGATAGATAGAATATGCATTGGGCAAGTTTATTACTCAAATTAAATTAAAAATGGATGTTAATGATAAATCATATTGTCATTTATCCTGTATTTTTTGACTATATTACGTGACACTTTCTTTGTTTAGATATTTTTTTTCACATGCATATATGAAGCAAATAAAAATTTTCCTAGTTCTTCTAAAAACAAACTTTTCGTTAATTTTTTTTCATTCCATTGCTATTTATTGATGTCCAGCTATTATTGCTATTTATTGCATTATAAGCAGAGCTATCCAGCATGTTGTAAAATTTAACCAGAAGCCAGATTTTTTTTTCTTTTTGCAAATATATGCATTCAAAAGTTGATCAAGAGTAACTACAGCTCTTTCACTGTTACTGTACTCTAATAAAATATCCGATTTTTTGTGAAAGTTGTTACTAATTGATTTATCATAAGGCATTGTGTTCACAAGAATGATGATTCAGTCGTTTCCGTATAACTTTTCGCCTTCAATAATTGCCATTTTTGATGATATCATTTTTGGTTGTAAGCCTGAATACATTTTCAAATGCCCTTTTCATAACCCTTATTCTTGTTGTTGAATATTTAGTTGCTCGTGGAGATCTGTTTTTATAAAATTAGCAGAAGTCGGGCAGCCAGAACGTGGAGGCGGATCCAATGACCAGTTACCAGGGCCGAATAAACGCTAAATATAGAATTTAGTATGAACCGAATTTAGGAACATTTTTATAAAATTTCTTGAAATGGTCTGAAGGAATCATTAAATGATGCATTAACATTTTTAAGGTGATTCGAAATATCGAAGGAGATAATTATTCCCCGAATGAAAATAGAATCTATCGAATTTTTACAATTCTATGACAACTATTATAAACATCTCTCACCGAAATAAAAAAAAATTATATTTATAATTACACTTCAATTAATTAAATTAATATACCATAAGTAAATAGTACAGGATTTCCGCAAATTATTATCGAGGTTTCGTTACCTCATAACTTTTGTTTAAAGAATATGACGATAAGCATTATTAAATTTCATTACATCAAAAAGATGCTTAATTATAAAAACGATGTTAAGTAATTTCCACATGGTAGCCTTTCAAGGACTGAATAGGCTGGGATAGGCTGCCATGTGAAAATTGCTTAACATGGTTAGTGTTAATAGAAAACTTTTTGATTTGTACTTAATGGATATGTAATAATAACTATCATTATGTTCTTCAATCCAAAGTTATGTGGTAAGGTTATTGGGAGAAATGGAAACAGAAGAAGCAGTGCAAGAAAAAAAAACGTCAAATGATTGAAAATGTATTAACCCCTTAAGTTTCGCATATATTTTGCTTTCTATGGCCCCACCAGATTTTAAGTAATTTTTTTGTCAAATTATAAAGCTAATTGATGATTAAAGTTTAGTTTATATGCCTAAAAATGCGATAATTCGGTGCACCTCAATATGACGGGTGCGAGACTTAAGGGGTTAAAACAAAATAAATAATGTTTTAGACCAGTCTTGAGCCCATTAAGGGTCGCATTTTTTTGCTATGTAATGCGATGACCCCTCCTGTTCTGGAAAGCGGCAGTTGTTTTCATTCACCTAAGAAGGCATAGAATACTTGAGATGCTTATGGATTCAAAGTAATTTTTGTGCCAAATTATAAAGCTAATTAATGATTAAATTTTAGTTCATATAATTCGATGCACGTCAGTATGACGGTCGAGAGACTTCAGGGGCTAAGACAAACTCAAATTGTAGCCATTCCTCAACGACATGTACCAGATTTCAGACTGAAGTGCTTGCTAATCACTTCTATTTTGTTCCTTGTACTTCAAAACTGGAGAGTAACGACTATGAGGTTCCCTTGTAGCATTACCAGAAATGCTGATTTAAGTTATTAGAGAGAAATGAAGTACTGCTTGGAAGTAGAGCTACTTTCTTAGGAATACAAACAAAATTTTAATTCACCATTTAAACATGATGTTAAATATTCGAAGATACGTGCTCTATTTTTTAATATAAAATTGAAATAGGAGAAGGTTGATGTCTCAAAGAATCATTACTTTTGTTTCAGAAACAATAAAATTGTTGCGACTGTCCTGTTTACGACTCAAGGTTATTTACGAATAAGGAAATTAAATGGGTATTTTTTTAAACTTTTATAACCTTTGGCTGCTATCCTAAAAATAATTATTTAATGCCTTATTTTATTTCACTTTTTCAAAAATACTTGAAAAGGATTATCACATATAGAATAGAAATATTTTAAATTGTAATGCAAGAGAGCGTTGAAACTAATCCAGGATGTGACATATAATTTACTGTCTTACAAAAGAGATTAAATGCATTTGATTCTAAATTAAAACGAAGATTTTGTAATGTTTGTACGAATTGTACGTTTTTCTAAGAAACTTTGATCTAAAGTAAATAGCATAGAATTCAATAATTTTATATAATCTTAATAAATATAATAATAATAAAAGAAAGACAGAAATAATAGTACATTTATATAGGAAATATGGTACATTTGAAAAGAAGCATTTGACTTTATCTTTCATTTCTGGTGATATTCATAATTCTAATCATTCGTTTTGTTCTTATGCCCGTTTTGATAATATTTTCCGTTATTTGTAGAATAAACAATCATACAACATCATTAATACCTGAATAAATTATTGAATTTGATTCCTGTCTAGTTTAATTTGCAAAATAGGTATAAATATTTTCTAATCTCATAATACGAAATAATTATATTCAATTCGTTCAAATGTCAATAAAAATATCAATCTCTGAATCATTCTTTTATTCCATAAAGCTGTTTGATCAAAATTACAAAAACAATACGGGTATTTGTCCTCCTGTGCTCTAGAATTATGTTCTATAATAATCTATGATCGTCCTGTGGTTTCTTGTTTTTATACTGTTTTCCTCAGCTACATGCGTGCAATTACTGATCATGTGCTAATTAATCTAAAATGATCAGGTTCAATCTGAATAAAACATGTACAATAAAACATCCACTTTTTTCGGAAAAAGAGATTACAACAGAAATAAACATATTTTTCCAACACATAATCTGAAACGTTTGACACCGAAACAAGGTAATACTTTAAAGTCTATACGTTGCTTGTCCAAGCCTCTAATTTAAAGCGCCGGAAATTAATGGCCTCGAAAGCAATAATTCCGATTTAGGGCAGCGAGTCCGATGAATTTTAAAGGAGCAGGGCCATCGTCGCTTCCACGATAATGAAATTTCTGCGCGGATAGCTGGACCACCACTACTGTGAATTTTCAATGGTTGAAGAGCTAGTGACGCCTCCTATGTTTGGCCAGCTGCTTAATTCTCTAGCAGGCCTACTGTTATCAGTTACGAAATAGACAGGTATTTATCAAGCGTTTATAATGGAGGTTAAATTGACTAGATACTAGATAGAGAGTAGAACGAACGCGTTTCTTTGTGTGTATTATGATGATAATAGCATCCTGTCGCGGAAAGTATCACTTTTAACTACTGTTTCGTATTGACTCTTGAAAACTGTTAGGTGAATTCAATCATATGATATACTTAGTAAACATTATATTTGGCGTATAACAAAGATTCATATTTTGTACAAATTGCTAAAAATGGGAATCCAACACAGAATGACCACTGAAACCAAAATCTATAGTTAGCGGTTACGTCATAATGAATTGAGCAAAAAGTTATTGTTGGATGCTTTTATTTTAATGTAGTATGATATTTCATTTTTGAAAATTGATGCAGTTTTTAAAATTTTATCACTCATAAATGGTAATTTATTTTAAATAGGAATTTACTGTGGAATAAGTTTGTTTATGGAATTTCAGTAGTAATTTAATTTCTATAATAAATTCCCGAATTTAAATACTGAATGAGACAAATTTTATTCCAAAGTTAGAGTTTCCAGAAAATTACAGAATTACGATAGACAAGGCATTTACTTTTCACTGTGTACATTAGCGTTGTATGGAAACATGTTGTGAAATTTCGTACATAAAAATTTACCGAAAGAAAACTTATTCAATTTTAAATATTTTATTTATCCATTATTATCAAAATTTAGAATTATATTAGAACTATTATTATCGTTTTGAATGTATTTTTCATTCATAACATAAATTCCTTATTTTTTTTAAATCCTGGTTTTACAAGCAAGATATTTAGAAAACATAACCGAAACTTATCACCTTTATTGCGATTCCGTTCATCAAGAGTAAGTAATATGTTAATTCTTTGAAGGGCCATTTTTTATGACGATGGATATTTAAAATATTTTTGCTATTGAGATTGTTCTAAAAAATTGATTCATTTATTTAATTACATAAATTATTTTGATTTCATAATTAATTTGATTATTCAAAAACTAATTTACATAGCAAAACACTTTCTTTTGTTTCTGATAAGGAATTGAAACATCTATGTTTCTGTTCAATTAATTTGATCGTTGAGAGCACATTTGTGATCGAAGTGTTTTATTAATATTTTTGGGTTTCTTAAAATTATTAATATATAGCAATTTTAATCAAAGGCAGTAAAATAGATAGCCATGTATGTTAAAAAACTGATAACATGGTGGTAGTAAACTTATAAGGAACTTAAAGAAAGTTTTAAAAACAGATAATTTATATAAAATATAAAAATTAACATATTTTTTATACTTCAAGTAAATTAAAACTTTCAATGTTTGAGAATTTGGACCTAAAAATCAACATTTCCAGACAGATTTAAAATGTATCCAATTTCATATTCTGCATAATAATTTTTAATGTTCTCACGATTCTCAAAATCTTGATATCTCACTATTTTTAAAGCTTTTCTGCACAGAAAATTGAATATATATTTTTTCACAGTTTTTATGTATATTGTCTTTTCAATGACGAAATACTTTTGAATTGATTGTAATTGTCTGTAAAATCTTTGATTTAGAGAACGATAATTTAAACTTCATGGAATTTGAATTCAAAGCATCTTGAAAAAATAAGTGTTGAGTTTAAATACAGAGCGGGTTATCTCATATTCGAAAAATTATATAATTATTGCACGGAAAAAGTACAAAGACAGAAAAAATTCTCTTCTATTAGGCATGATATTAATTGCAAACCATTGATTAAATTAGCATTAAATGCAAATCTGCCGAGCTCAAACATTGGTTTCTCATTTTTGTCGCTATTATTTTCTCATCAGTTCTGTTGGATTAATAGCTTCCTCCGCTTATGCATTTATTAAATGAGACTTAATCAGTTTTCTTAATGGACTCGCAACAAAATGAGCACACAATCCTAGTTTGTAATCGGTATTTTTTAATATATATTATTTTCTATTTTTCAGAGTGATATATTTGGAAGGGTTTCTAATTGGCGTACTTAAAACAGTTAATGGTTTGTTTGTAATTAATTTTACTTCGTGAGGATTGTTCAAACATTTTTTTCTAAATACTTATATATTTGTTTACGCGTTAGCTACTAAAAGTTGAAAAAAAACTTTATTAGTAATTTATCTGTTCTGTGTGGAAAACGAAAGAAAAACGTTTTTTTACGATAAGATATCAATATTTGCTACTTTCTAAAATGATTTACTGAAATTGGACGCAATTTAGTCATTCACAGCGATTGAATTTATAGATCCCATGTAGATTATTGAAAACTGTACCAAGGTATTTTTAGTTTGTTTTGCAGTATTGTAATATTCAGAATTCGTTGAACAAAAGACTGCTTATAATGTATAAATAATTTTAGAAAAATTAAGCATCATAATTTTTCTGTCATTTATTTCTTAATTGACTATCTAACAATATGTATATTTTGGATTTGGTTTCCAAATATACATTTGTATAATTATTGTCTAACGTTATAAGTAATATGGAGAATTTTTAAGCTGTTATATTGGACAATTTCATTATATTTTATTTTCCAGAAAGTTGATTTTATCCTTATCCACTTTAATATCTATTTAATATATAACATGTACAAATTGATGATGAAGAAAAATTTAACAATTTTATATTTCAATTTAATACATGTATATGTAAAATATTTGTGTATACTAGACCGGAGATTTGTTTTATTTTATTCTCTAATCATAGAATCATCAGTTTGTTTGATGAAATTGTTTGTACTTAACCGTAGTGTTTGGTTTGTAATATGAATGGGAATATTAATTTGACATTTAAATACATTTAATAGATAGAAAATAAATTTTAACATAGTATTTACAAATCATTTTACATTCGTTATCATAATTCCGGCATTTTAAATCGTCTATCTGTCCATTTTTTAAAATTTTCAAGTAAAATAATTCCTTTTCCATCCGTAATTCTACAAATCTCGTGTTTCCAGTCCGCATTTCAAAGATTATTTTATTCGTTTATTTTAAAGATTCGTTTATTTAGATGTAACTAAGCTTGTCATAATTAATATTCTAAACTTCATGGATAGAAATTTCTTGAATCTGTCTTGAAATTTCACTATCGAACAATATCGTCCTATTTTCACAAAAATGATTTTTCATGCGAAATTAATAACTTTCATTCTAATTGTCCAATTTCGTCGAAATTACTTTAAATGTTTTAATTCCAAGTCAATAATTTATGTCCTAAAGAATTTTCAATATACCTTCAAATTTAATGTTTTTGTAAATTTGAGAAAATTTGCTACAATATTATTTTTTCGATTAGAATTCATAACTTTCGTTCGATTGTCCGATTTCATCGGAAATTGTTTTGCGTATTAGATTCTGTTCCTTAATGCATATCAGAAAGAATTTTGAATTTATATTGAATTTCATTTTTTTGAGAATTTCAGACATTTAACTCAAGTAAGGTTTCTGACAAAATTCTTAGATTCATTTAAAATCTCCAATTTGACGAAAATTGATTTAAATGTCTTGTGTCTAATTCTTTTTGAGTAACCAAAACAATATTCAATCGATCTTGAAATTTCATTTTTCGTCAATTTTATCCTATTTCCTTCAAAACTGATTTTTCATGCAAAATTCATAACTTTCGTTTTATTTGTTCGATTTCATAGAAATATGTTTATATGTATTGGTGATATTAGTCCATTATCGAAACGCGAAAGAATTTCAAATAGATCTTGAAATCTCATTTGCAATCAATTTAGCCAACCTTCTCAAAATATTTTCGAATTTCGGACAAAAGAAATTTTTGAATTGATTTATTTCTATTGGTATTAATTTATAGAAAGAATTTGAATGTAATTTATGGAACAATAAGAGTAATTTATCAAAGTAGAACATTTCTGAAGATACACTCCTGGTAAGTCTCATTTTTTAAACATCGTGGACAAATAAACGAACGTTTAAATAGCATCTAGTTGTAACATCTTTTATAAAAGAATATCAACTTTCCGAAAATAAAAATCATTTTTATCTCAAAGCACTCTCCATACGGTAAGAAGAGAGGAAAGTCCCAAAGGTAACGAACTTCTGAAAATCAGAGGCAATTTATAGAAACTTATCATTAAACGAAATATCACTTAACAAAATTTAAAGAAACACGCACTAAGAATTATTCA
>BGPR01002624.1:0-28923 GCA_013235015.1 Araneus ventricosus
CCCCCCCCCCCCCCATTTTTATCACTGTCCGGTAATTTTATGGCCATTCATTTGATTTGGAGGGAGAAACAACTATTTTAACCGTTAAATATCTTCTGAGGGGCTACAGAAGTGAGAAATTCTAAAATATGAACATTTGTAGCAAGGAGGGGATTTGGAAGGGATTTGTCCCCTTAAATTTTAAAAAAAATCAATAAAAATTACCGGTTTTTCTGGTTTATTTTCGCAATTTTTTCACTTATTTTCTACATATTCCAGCTTCCACTCCCCCCTTTTCCTCACCCAAACACCCCATATAATAAAAATATATAGCAACACTTTTGGCTAAAAACGGGTAAGGGGGAGAGGTCCCGAAGCCCTCACAAGAAAGTTTGGAAGATTCACTGTACAACGTTGCCGCTCTTTATTTTTATCACTGTTATGTAATTTTATGGCTATGAATTTGATTTGGAGGGGGGAAAGGATTATTTTAACACTTAAATTTAAAAATAAAAATATAATATATAATAAATAAAATTAATGTATAAAAATAAAGTTTGGAAGTTTCACTGTACAACGTTGTCGCTTTTGCACATCAAACTCGGATTAAGCAAACAGTTTGTGAAAGCAATGGATAAGACAGGTGATGGATTTAACTTTTTGAAAACTGAATTTCCTCGTCTTAGTGAGTATAAAATCAAGGAAGGAATTTTCGTGGTTCTAGATGAAGGTACTATATTATAAATTACATTTATTATATATTATATTATCTACTATTATTATTATTTATTATATATTATATTTTTATTTTTAAATTTTTTGTGTTAAAATAATACTTTCCCCCCTCCAAATCAAATTCATGGCCATAAAATTACATAACAGTGATAAAAACCAGCCGGATTGGTCTTCCCTAAACTTTCTCGTATACTTTCTAAGTGGAAATTCGTCAAAATCTCGAGTTCGAATTTTTTTGACGGTTACAATACTTTCTCTTTGTATACTTCGTATACGAGAAAGTAAAACAAAAAAACAAACAAACAAACCTGAAATCAAATATCTGTTGCCACGTTTCAAAAAAATATTACTTTGAAGCAGGTGCGATAAAATAGGCAATGCAATGAATACTAAAGCGAAAATTCTGCTTTGGAATTGAATTCCCAAGAAAACAATTTATACTACCACAACCGTAACAATTGCAAAAGCGTGTGAATGAAAGATTTGCTGAAATAATGAGATCGGTTTGATTTACAACAATAAAAAAATTGTTGACAATTGATGTTTGAAAACATTATTTATTGTTGTAAATAAAATTTACAACAATAACAGATTGCTACCAATACGCATGCGCATGAGAATCGGATTAAAAGAAATTGAATATGCAATTTGAACGCCTCTTTTTGACGGATTTGGCCCAAACTTTTATACGGACTTACATTCATAACGATAAAACTGTGTACCAAATTTTATCCATTTAGCTAATCAAGTTTTTGAGTTAAAGCGTTCACATGACAGCGGACATACAAATAGACAGACTTCCCGTTGACGGATTTTGTCCAAAATTTGATAGAAACCTACAAATTATGCTTAAAGACCACATACCAAATTTCATCCCCGTAGCTCTAATAGTTTTCGAGTTATCGTGTTCACAGACAGACAGACACACACACAGACATAATTCCAAAATTGTGTTTTTCGGACTCAGGGAGGTCTAAAACGTGGAGATTCGTCAAAATCTCGAGTTCGAATATTTTGACGATTACAATACTTTCTCTTTGTATACTTTGTATACGAGAAAGTAATATAGAGCGGCAACGTTGTACAGTGAATCTTCCAAACTTTCTTGTGAGGGCTTCGGGATCTCTCCCCCTTACCCGTTTCCAGCAAAAATTGTTGCAATATATTTTTATTATGTGGGATAATTCGGTGAGGAAAATGAATGAATGAATCAGAATGTTGTTTATCAAGAGGTTTTTTGAATAAAGAAATATGTAAATAAAAAAAATATTTCCTGTCATGTTTATTTTATTTGTTTGGAATCAATGTTAAACATTTCTCTCGCATATATATCTATTTAAGCACGTCAGATTTCACGGAAAATCTCTCGAATGAAGAGGCAGTTTGCACACGTCACACCATGACGGGTGATTATCTAGTTGTACAATATCGAACTACGAACTATGAACTACGAACTACTATCGAACTATGAAATATAGTACAATATCGAACTATATTCCAGTTCAGGTTTTTTACTCTGACGGTCAGTGATGCCTTATCAGTTCAGAAACGAGCAGTGCCGCAAAAAAATATTTCTCAAGCAAATACAATTAAAATATAAATTTTTAAAAAAGCTTTACTTCTAAACAGCCCCAAATTTTTAGTTGTAATTTTCTGAATTGCATTTTAGTGAATTATCGACGCATCTTTTTTTCGATGAGTGACTGCTAATAAAAGGAAAAGAATGTGTATTAAAGCAAACGCGTTTCCGTCGGGGCAAATCATAACCAAATAATAGCGAAGGAGAAAAGGTGAAGGAGGAAAAAATCACTATAGCAAAGGCCAGCTTCAGCTGGGAGGGAGGAAAGAAAAGAGCATCACACAGTTGGCCATGTGCCAAACCTGCGCTCCAGCGAGAGAAGCCGAGACACCTTCAAACTCAATGAGAGGAATTTTTGGTTTTCGCCTTTCAATGTGTCGCTTAACTATTGCGCAGTGAGCGAATTTTGATCTTTCGAGAGCTGTTTTCTGAGCAGCCCCATCTTTTTCTGTTTTTATCTTTTCCCCCATTTCCGTTGTTTATCGAATTCTTCCGTATGGAAAAATAACCAAAATAAGATAAAAATGAGAACATAAGTTTTGTAATAATTTCAGGGGCGTTGCAGCCCTAATGAAAGAGTCACCAATGCTGACGGCACTAAGGGTCAACTTTTTATTTACCCATTCAAGAAATCGCCATGTGGTCATCCACTGGAATATCAGGGTATTGCAAACATGAAATGTAGGCTCTGCTGACATCCCCTTCTGGCAGTAAGACGTAAATTCAATGAGGTTACCAAATTCACGTGCTAACTTATTCGGGGAACCTCTGTCTTATCATTCGATACATACAGAGAAATTTCCTTGATGATTTGATCATAAAATAATTCCCTTTTATCAGAAAAAAATTAAATTAAACATGTTTATCAGGAAAATTGAAATGAATCGTTTCAAATGATTTTTACTTATTTTTACTAATACCAGTATTACTATAGTGGGTAAAAAAAAAATTCCTCACGCAGCTATGACCGTAAATAAAAGTTTTGGTTGTCACATAAATCCTTTGTGAAGAAAAGGAAAATTAACAAATTGGTTCAACACCATTGCATATATTATTTATGAATATTATAAAGAAAAAAATATCCAGTTAATTAAATAATAAATTTAAAGAAACAAAAATTGCCACTAACGAGGAACAAAGAGAATTTCCACACGGTATTTATATAGTTCATGAAAGATCTTTTTCATGTTAACTAACTTACATTTGGTTATCGGTAGGCTCTCCTTTGGCCTTTATTATTATTCTCTCAAACGTTGTAGCATGTCTCATGCGAGTTCGTTTTGCTGTTTCAGACGAAATGTTACTCCAAATGTCCTGCATAGCACTTTTTAGTTCAACCTTGTTTTTAATGTCATATTCTTTGAGTTCACGACAGATTTATTCCCCTAAATGTTCGATAGGGTTTAAATCGGCAAACTGGGATGAGATAAGAAGCTGCTGTTTAGTATAATAGAGGCACCCAAGGTTACTTGAGAGTGGTAAGGTTAGGCTCACAGAGAGCGGATGTATCAGATTGGGAGCATGCTTTTCGTCCCAGTGTTACGTAACGGAATAAATGAATTGCTTGAGAGCTCTTTTAGCAACAGAAAAACTTTTTCTAAGCCAGATTTTTTTTGTGTGGAAACGTAAAAGAGTCGCACATTACGAAAAATAAAAATTCGGAGTAATTATTAAAAAATTCTAATAAATCTCAGTGATCTAATTTTCTGATATGGTATCTATGCAAGAAATAAGGAGATAATTACGTCTATAGTCCCTAAATTTTATGAATAAAAATCATATCTAATTTAAGCAGTCGACGAGAGGAACATAATAGTTAAAAATAATTTTACGTGATATTATAAAATACACATTCGTTTAAATAATAGTGTTTCAATTACTTTATCTAACTAAAAACGAAATCAACAACCTTTGAGAGCGTTCTAAAAACTAATTTATAATTTTGAATAAATATCAACCAAAATAGCTTATTTTCACATAATTGCTTTCATTGCAAAATTCCTAATAGAATTATACACATATATATCACATACATAATTCATAAATGTTAAATTTTCCCACATATATATAATTTCAAAACTTTCGAGGAATGTGATAATCAGTATTTACGCTATACAGAAACGATTGCAAAAATGGTTATCTTATGTTTAAAACAGAATATCTTTCCTTCTGCATTTGAAAATCCAAATTTTCCTAACATTAGGTTCTTTCGCAAATGAATGAAAAGAAACGCTTATGCCTTTGGAACTTCTCGAATGCATCAAACAACCGACAACAGCACAAACAGGCATTAAACTTAAAATTTTTCCTAAAAACTATAATATTTGGTTATGAAAAGAACCGTTTTTTTTTAATCTTTGCTTAACGAAACAAAGGAAAATTTAAAAACCTCTCTTTAACAATCCAGCAACCACCTCAGCTCTGAATCAAACGAGAAATATTCATAATAAAACTAAATTTCCCACCTTTTAATTTGGAATGTGAGGAGAAAAAAGAAACAAACAAAAATAAACCCCTATTCCAGACTAGATATAAATAAGCCCAAAAGATCATATTATTTATTTTCATTCATTGAAAACTCCTATTAGACAGGAAAAAACCAGCGGAAGCCTTCTCTCCTATGTTTGATATCAACATAAAAATGACGCGGCACATATGTTAATAAAAAGAATTAAAACATAGGAACCATAATCATTCAGCTTAATGGATACATTTCCTAATCTTAAAGGACTTTGTTTACAGATTTCTAGAAAAACCTGCGAAATAAAAACAAATCAAGAAAATTCATTTGGATATTGCCTTTGTTTCCAGTAATGAAAGACAAACACGCAAATAAATATCTGTTTAAGCATTGAAAACGGTTTGAATTGCGTTGCAACAATGAAAAGTATTGTCGTAAATTATGCCAAAAAATATTTTTAAAAATTCATTAAAATTTGATCAAACATTGTAGAGAAACTTAATTAATATCATTAAAAAACTGAAAAGGTAATGCTTTGTCCTTTCAGATGGTGTAAAAAAATGATTTTTGTGCTGTAATATTTTCGGAAGTTATTAAGGAAAATCTCCAGAATTTCACTTAATTTTTAATAATTGAAATTTCAGAAAAGGGCTCCGAGGTGCACATTACCACCCTCCAAAGTATGTTTATGCAGAACTTTGTAGCTCTAGGTCCAGCGGTCTGTCTTGTAGAGCGCCAACACACACACACACACACACACACACACACACACACACACACACACACACACACACACACACATTCTCCTTTATTATTAGTAGATATATGAATTAATAATTTTAAGAATTCTCGTATATGAATGAATTAATGAGAAAAACTGCAATGCGACAACGCATGTGTAGTGAAAAATAAAAAGCACTGTTCAGCAGCGGATTCCGAGACTACCACTTTTGGACGATTTTACACCGGAAAGGGGTGTCAGGCAATGTGAGTCATGAGCGCATTTCCGGAGTTCTTTGTTAGATAACGCTCAGTAAAATGTAAACATCGCCCTTCCATTCTCCACTTTTCCATATTTTGATGAAAATAACTCCAAACGGCACATGCGCAAAAGCGCGGAGGGTTTCCGAATCCGTTGCTAAACAATAGTTAATTTTATAGAATCAAAATTTGTTTGCAGGATGTTCATCAGTTATTATCATCAACAACCAGAAACAACAGTGGAGTCAATTGCCACAAAAATAAATAATGAAATTTGCTATCAACTTCATGGACGAGTTTTCTGTTTTGTTTACTTAACATTAAAAACCTTGAATTTATTTGTATGGCTTTTGGATTTTCGCTTTGAAGATTCCATTGTACCGGAATTATGTAGTCACCGCCTTTTAATGTAAATAAATGAAACAGAAATCTCGTCCATAAGTACATTGAATATTTTATGAATTCACTAAACTAAAACACTGAATAAATTCAGTTATTATTTGTGATTTAATATGTCATTAAATGTTTTAGTTGGAGTAACGTAGGACTTCAGTGCCCATGACCAATTTTCGGTGTATGCGTCATGAAAGGGACGCCAGAAATGGATAAATTCTGCAAAGAGACGCCAGAATTGGATAAATTCGGCAAAGGGATGCCGAAATTCGACATCCAAAATAAATAAAACAGAAAACTCGTCCATATAAGAGACTGACAAACTCTTGTCCATCTCGCACTATACGGAACTCTAGTGCGACTACAGCTTAATTAGCAAAGTGATAAATGATTTTTTGTTGGAATTATGTTCCATTTATAATTATTATTACAAGCTCTTTTCTTTCCTTCAAGCTTATTTTATTACAAGTTCTCCCCATGTATTCATTGAAGCAAAATACTGTAGGACATCATCGAAAACTAAAACACCGTTTACAACAGGGGTGTAATCGCAAAATAATCACTGCAGGAACCTGAGTGACAGAAATTGCACTGTTTTAAAGATATTTTCACGATTTTTCTTATTTATTTCTCTTGTAATAAACGCATTGCCAGAACGCCGTTCCGGAGCGTTCCGGTACCACCCATGATATCTCTGTAATCATATTTTTTGTGTTTTAGAAGTAAATTGAAGCTAAAAAAGATGCTTAAAAACTAATACTATCTGAATTAGTTTCAATAAATGTCTTGAGACCAAATTTATGAAATATCTTTTTAATATGGCATCTGTTCAACTTTCAATGATTTTTTTTTAAAATAACGGGAACTGGAAGAATTCAAAATTGAACTGAAATGAACGGAAGATAAACGTATTGTAAACAAAAACAAAAGTTTTTGAAAGTGAAGTTAGCGAACAACTGGATCGGCTACTGTGTTCTTTTAATGGTCAATTTTACTTTTCAGTTTTGTTTGATAAAGAATTTTTCATATTACCAGTAAAGTTACAATATACAAAATATAATTCTTCTTAAAGAATTACTAACACATTGTAAGTATTATTTTTATTATGATAACACTTTATTAAAAAATTTAAGTTTATACAATTTTCCCTTTACATTATTGCTTTGTTTCTGTATGAAAGAAGATTTTCATAACTTTTAGGTGGATTACTTCATTTTCTTTTTATCATTTAAAAGTATAATTTTTCTTCTGTCATAAATTGTGTTTGTCACGAGAATCTTGCACAAATATATATTCTCCGTTGAAGAAATTGTTACAAAAAAGTGTAACGCGCTTTTTCAAAAAGGGACGAAATGTCTCCATTTTGCTAACAAACAAATTCATTTACAGTAGCTTAGTGTAAACTTTTCAGTATGACTTCCCCAAAAATTGTCTAAATCTGGTTGCCATGGCGACAGACGAAAGCAGACTTTTTGTCTGTGTTGGTTCTCATTGCAGAGAGGTTATACAACATTTAAATTTTTCTGTTAAGTAAATTCATTTTGAAGGTTAAAAATGTTATTATTATTAAATTATACAGCATTAAATAAATCGTGGCTTATTTGTGTTGACTCCCCAGGTATATTGTCTAATATCATAAAATTCAAAAAAGCAATATTGTACAATATTTTTCCCTATATTGAAACAGTGTAAAACGTAAGACTTTTTCATTACTGTACAATGCTTTTTTCATAATATTGGATAATGCCATATAATACTGTATAATATTATACCATATTAAATAACATTGGACTATACTGAATAATATTATATAATATTGCATAATATAAAAATATAGTGAATATTTTAAAAATACATTTAGAAGCATGGAAAAATATTAATCACTTAATTCCTATTTGCTGAACTTAAGGGTAACACTTTGCAATTTTTTGAACACCTCTACTTACAGCGAGCTTTGAACCCGGGACCTTCAGCATACCAAACCGGCACCTTACCGCTGGACCAGCTAGAGTTGTATCAGAGAGCGTAAATGATGATAATAAAATGTAGTTACAGAGTTCGAATCTTTACAAAATTTTATGCACATTAGCAATTGATACAAATAATCTTTTTAATTAAATTATCTTTTATCGTTACTATTTCGAGTTCAAAATGAAATTAGAAGTCAGAGAAAGCAATTTTAGCTCTTATATCTAAGTTTGCTAATTCAATAAATTAAGGCAATAAGGCTTAAAAGTAATTATAATAATATGTTTGAAAGGTTTTAAAATAATTTTGAAATTTATTTATTCCTCTTTAAATGTATTACGAGACTCCTTTAACATGTATAATAACAGTATTGATTGAAAATCAAAACAAGATTCACAACAATAAATCACATGCATATTTTTGCGATGAAAATAACACTAAAAATTTTTTTCACAGAACAATAAATAATCCATATGTGAGAGCTGTTTTATGGTTAACTTCATTAGCTGAATCTGGCCCGCCTTTTATATACATAACACCAATAACACGTCCCCGTGCCTAGAGTCATTGTGATTCTTTATAAGCTGTTGCCTTTTATATACAGTAAAACAAAATGATTGCGTAAACATTATTATTCAAATGAACATTTTGTAAAATATTTTTTCAGACATATTATTCAATGTTGATTAATGTAGTATCACAGTATCATCATGCTGCCATCTGTCGACAGTAAGAATAACTTCACCTTAAAATATTGAACAACACTGTTAAATGTAGAAATTAAGTATTTTATTCATTGTATTGTATAGTATGATATAATATTCAGCATCTTAAAGAATAATTGTTCCAGTGAAGTTTTTTGAAATAAAATCTGCAATTGAGTGATATCCAGCATTAAAAGAAGATTTTTATAAAAAAGCATTGTTTTAATATTATTTGTGAAAATTTAGTATCTCAGAAATACTGATACATACAATACAATACTTTGTTATGGTTTTCAGTGTTCATAATATTGTATAACATTGTGCAAATATTATGATATTTCTGTGCTATTGGGGTCTCTTGATAGCTAATATATTGAATTAAAACTCCTTTCAGTTCTACTAATTGAACATATATTGTTTAATATTTTAACTTGCTCATAACATGGGAGTCATTGAATATAAAAATATTCATTGATTCAAATAAGTTTGATTGACAGCAAACTAGAAATCTGACTTGTTAATCCATTTGATTCCTGATAGTGGAATAAATTCACCTTAAGATAATTTCTTTTATAACTTTCCCTACATTGTATATCATCTGAAATTTATCTGCACTATTATTTAAATTATTTAAAATGTCTTTTGATTGCAAAATTACATCACCAAGTTTGCAACACTTTTGCCAACCGTTAAGATAAGCACCAATGCCACCAACCATTCAGTTGTTTCTAGATTGCCAAATTCAGCAAGTTATCACTTGAAAATATTCAAATTTGGCAGCAGTACCACTTCTGAAGTCTAACCAACAAAATACTTCATAATTAGAAAATGTTTAACATGATATTGACTACAAATTATAACTTGGGCTTTAATAAAGTAAAAAAAGTTTTATTTTTTACAGACAATGTTTTCTTCCTTGAAGCTTGTGAAAAAGGTAGTCACCAAAGCTCTAGTCATCACTGGTTATGTTGGCTACACAGCTTGTGTGGTCCACTGCACTACTGAATACATTGGTGATGTGGTCATTTGCCAAGGGCCTTCCATGGAACCAACTCTGAATTCACAAGACATCATGCTGACAGAACATATTTCCATAATTAGGAGGAATATAAATAGGGGTGACATCATCATATCTAGGTCGCCATCCAATCCTAAAGAATTCATTTGCAAACGAATCAAAGGAATTCCAGGAGATAAAATTAGAACTGGCTTTTCTAGTACTGTTGTACCAAGAGGCCATGTTTGGTTAGAAGGCGATAATAAGAATAACTCAACAGATTCAAGAACTTACGGACCGGTGCCTATTGGTTTATTACGAAGTCGTGCTTTCTGTAGGATTTATCCATTTAATAAAGCCCAAATGTTCTCTAAAAGTTGACAAAAGCTGTTCTGATGCCACTGCTGTGATCACAACTTCAAGAATGTTTTTGAAAATTTCATTTTCATGAAATATTCTTCTACGTCTCTCACTTTTAATAGGCGTCATAGTTTAAAATTTAATTGTTGTAATCAAAACTATTATTACAAACTTTTCATTCTTAAAATTAACAATTAGAAAAATTGTATTTTATGCATTTTAAGGGAATCTTTTCCCTCTATCGAAATATATATAATATATATCTTAATAATATTTTTTTTTTCAAAATTTTAATTATTTCTTTACTGTAATTAGTTACAATTTAGGTTGATAGTATAAGGGATGTTACATGGTGTATCATTAAGCCCAGTTAAGTGATCCTGAATTTGATCATAATATATTTAAAAGGAATTCATGTATTTGAACAGAATGGGGTTTTCAGTAGAAATCCTTATTCTGTGTAATGACATTCTATATTTGAAATTAAAGTTGTTTAATTTTTTGGAAATTGTTCTATAACTCTATGCTGAGCAGAAAAAATGTATTAAATAATTTACCATTTTTATTTGTGTCATGCTCAGCATAATAGCATAAAAATTGAAAATAACGAGGAATTGTTTTATATTTTAAGAGATGAAAAGAAATAAAAGCACGAGCTCAGAAAAATGAAATCGGCAAGAAAAAGACTTTATTGAAAGGATGGCATTGGCATAATTGATTGATTACCCAAAAGACAGAGCAACAAACAGATGTCCTTTAGTATGAGATATGACATCCTTTAGAAGTGTGCCTCTCATCAATACCAGATGTTTGAGCATTTATTATGATAAGTGCTTATTTCCCTTGGTGAACATCAGTTTCATTAGTTAAGTCTTCTTCCACAGACACGATCATGTTAAAAGTTGCCTTTTTGAAGTATCCCACTTAAGTTGTGTGGAATTTAAATCAGGATGCCACGTTGGTCAATCCTTTTGTGTGATATCCTTATTTTGCGTTAGCTTTTTGACAATCTGAGTTGGATGTGGTTTACCATTATCACCTATAGAAACAACTTCTACAGTAGATGCTCATGGGAGAAAAATCACTTGATTATAGCTCTTTCAGTTATTGGTATTTTCTTCTTTATTACTGTATTAAGTGAATTTTTCTCCTTCTACCATGATTCAATCTTTCTATATAGTATCCATTTCACATCTACTACATAAAAGAGATTTTATCATCTCCCTCTCTCTCTTCTCTTCATAGAAGTACAATTTCATCATCTCCCTCTCTCTCTTCTCTTCATAGAAGTACAATCAAACTTTGATAAACTGTCACTCGTTTTTAACCATCAGTTTCTGTTATCCGTCATCGCCTATAAAAAAATATCAACAAGCAAACAGACATCTTTGAAATTGTCCATGGATTACTTTTGCACCCTACTGTATAAAGCTGGAAATGACTGTACTGCATGATGGCGGAAGTGTCTAATTGTTGGTGGCGGAGGAGTTTATATTGATCTGGCATGCCAAAACCATCACTAATGAGTCACTATGGTATTATAGAATTACAATACATTTCTGTGCATTACTATTTTATTGAAGTTTACATCAATCGTTTTGTAAAATTAAATACAATATGTGTGTTTTATTCACTTTTAAAGGAATTTATTTTCATTTTCGTACTAAGCCAGCAGTGAAATCATGTTACTGTACATATGTGTTTAGAGATTTCTGTTATCTGTCACTGCCTTGATCCCGATGGTGATGGCTGATTGAAATTTTACTGTATTTTTAAAAATTGAGTATTTTTTGTCATTATTTATTTCATTATCAGAGACATTTTCAGTATAGTTATGTGTATATAAGTAGATTAGAATTTTGGAATTCTTAATTTATTAAGACATTTTGATTTTGTTGGTTTCATTTTGTCCATCTCATCTGTGTCACAAAAATGAATTATTAGCATTGCAGTTATGCATTTCTTATTGATTAGATCTGAATATTAAGTTGTACTCAACATATATTGCGGTAAATTCAGTATGAAAATAATATTATAGGTTTCAAAATCTTAAATTTTTGGCTTAATGATTGTTGCAATGAAAGTTTATGGTAATATATATATTTTTGTATATATTGCTATAAATACGGTTTATGGTAATATATATATTTGTGAATATATATATTAAATAAAAGCAAAAGTTTTGTTTTATTGCAAAATTTAGATTAGAATCATAAATATCTCGTGCTATTTATGAAAGAGCTTTTGTTTTCTGATGAAATTTTGTATATTTTTTGCTCCCACATTTCATTAGAGTATTTGGATTATTGGCATCATATTATAAAGTCTTGTACCATCTCTTCAGAGTCAGTAACTAGTCTCTTCGGAGGTTTGGGTTCGAATCCCACTGCTGCCACTAGTTAAATGCTAAGTCTGTACCATTAGACCAAAGTCGGAGAAATTTTTTTAGAATTCTCTTCCCAACAAAAAACTAAGGATGACCTCTTCGGCATTTATAGCTTTCAATGTTGGCATTAGAGTTCGTGTTTTGAGCAAAAACATCTTTTTGAAATAAACGATAAAAACTGTTCTCAGCTCTAATATGTTTATGGTGGTTTGGAAGGCAGGCTTATTTCTACAGAGATATTGAGCAATTCTTTTGCTGTTCAAATTAAATAAATAAAAATATGTCTTTTTCCTTTTATATTAACTACTTAGTGTCTGTCTTCCTTATAAGTTAAAGAATTCTCCGTTTGAACTAATGTGTAAAAAGTCACCTTCATTGTTGATAAAAATTAAGTAGTTGCTTTTCAAAAATGCATATGTGTACATCAGAAGTGATGCATTTTAAAATTTTCTTTTATCATTATTGAAAATGGAAAGTATTTTTGATACTTTACAGTCTAAAAAGTAGAAAAAAAAAATCCATTTGCATAAGTTAGATTAGTTAACTGTTTTATACAGAATGATTCTAAAATCATTGGATAAACTTTAAAGTTAAGAAATGTGTACAGAAACAAGTCATTTTTACAATAAAACATGGGGCCACAAACACAATGGTGGACCGCTGCAGGGTGTTTTGCCAGTTAATTCAGTAAAAGTAACAGATACACCAGAGAAAGTGTGGAACACAGAATGAATGGAATATTAATTTACAATAATACAAGAACACAATTACATGAGTAACAATATGTGAGGCACATATAGCTTTGGACAGCAAGTCCTTGGGACACTTACACCTTAACAGTGTATCTTTTTTAGTATTTAATTAGATGCTCCCCTCTCTGTTTTGGGGGTGCATTGTTATATTGATTCAGTTGCATGTCTATAGAACACTTGAGATGTTAATGGATTATCTGTCATTTTTGTATCGAGTTGCAACATCTATGAATGGCTCAATTGTAGCTTATTAGTTTAAAAATGACATAATCTGATTCGTGAGTGGAGCTCAGGCAAAACTGTTAAGGGGTTAAATACTCCAAAGGGTTTTTTCGTTGGTAGTGTGTACTACTTGCCATTGCATCCTTCATGTTGCATATGACTCGTAATGATTTTTTTTTATGCAACCGTCTTGTAATGTCATTATGAATTGGTATTTACTAAAATCTGTGCTGCACACTTTATCTACTGTATCTATTTCTTTTACTTAACTAGAAGATTTATGCCCGTCTAAGACGGGCTACTAGCCCTCAAACCACATACCAGAACTGATTGTCACAGCTTTACTCACAAAAGATGTAATACAAAATCTCATGTACATTGGGCGAATGCTTATGAAAAAAATGAAAAACAGAATTATGAATCACTTGACTCTAACTCCTGTTTTGTTAATAACTTTACTTTTAACGATTATTTTCGTTCTATCTAAAATAATCCAAAATCCACTAACAGAAAAAATTTCATTACCAAATCTTTACTAATAGCAAAGGGGAATGTGTGTTGGTGCTCTACAGGGCAGACCGCTAGACCTAGAGCTACGGAATTTGGCACAAATAAACTTTGGAGGATGGGAATGTGAATCTCGGAGCCCTCTTTTCAAAATTTTAATTAATTATAAATTAAGCGAAAATGTTGACGTTTTTCTCAATAACTTCAGAAAATATTACAGCACAAAAATCATTTTTACGCCATATGAAAGTACAAAAAATTACCTTTTCAAAGATATAAATTAAGTTGCTCTACAATTTTTTTCTCTAATTTTAATAAATTGGCATAATTTACAACATAACAATTATTTTTGGCATAATTTACAACAATACTTTTAATTGTTGCTATTCAGTTCAAACCACTTCATGAAAGAAAAACTCACAATTAAATATTTGTTTCATTGTTTAAACAAATATTTAATTCTCACTTTCATTGTTGAAAATTGAGGTAATTTTCTTATATAATTATCCAATGTGCACGTTCAATAATGACACAGACTAAAGGGGCGGGGTTATTTTAAGCTCTGTCCAGCACCACAGACATCTCTGGGCTTTTCTAATATAGATTATGTGGCAAAGAGCTTCCTGTAATGGATGCTCTTTGTGTTTTCTACTCCATGTTCTGTTGTAAAAATGACTTGTTTCTGCATACCTGACCTACTCTTAAAGTTTGTTTTTCCCCATAATTTTAGAATCACCCTGTATATTTAGTAAATATTTAAAAGTGGCAAAATGCTGACATCATTTCAAAGATCAAACACAGGTACATGTTCTTCGAAGTGTTACTTTGTCTTCCAATCTACTTCCTCTTTTGGTTTTTGATACAATTGCAGGTAAAGATAGACACAATTTAAAGGCGGAAAACATAGACACAATTAAAGCTTTCATTTGACTTGTGGAGATTTAATAATCTGACTCAATTTAATAAGTTCTACCTATATTTTTAAATAACCTAACACTATGATACATATCATTGCTAACATTTCAATATTGATCTACAAACTCTTTGAAACTTGATCTACTCTCTTTTGAAATTGCTAAAATTTAGATCTATCTTCATGCTTACAAAGAGATATGACAAGGCTTCTTAAAAATTTTCTGCTTCGTTTGACAAAAAAATAAATAAATTATGACCACAATTTACAGAAGTGTATGTGTGGGGGGAGACATGTGAAGCATTAACTGGTAATTAAACAATAGGAAATTTGGATAAATACACTTATTTAGAAAGTTTTAATGAAATCTTTAAAATCAAAAGGGCTCTCTAATTTATTTTCAGCTATCAGTACTGAAGATTCTGTCACAAAAAAAGGTGCTATCCATGTTTTCTTGATGCCAAAATTCGTATAAAAGATTCCACCTAGGTTCAATACCCATAGTTTAAGAAGCCTTGAGATGAGACTTGAATATCTAAAAAGACAAAACAAACAATAATATAAGCAATTTAATTGGTGTGCGCAAGTGCTGCTTCATCCAGGAAAAATTCCAAAATACAAAGATATAAATACGAATTAAGGGAAGTTTTAATTGTGAAAGAGCTAAAAATACAAAAATAATAACAAACAGCAATGAGGAATAAGAATCCGGTGGATGACGTCATCAGAGACCATTCATCCATACAGATTCAAAACCAGAATAGGTTTTCTGTAGAGGAAAAAGACTTTAAGATCTGAATTTAATATGAATTTTCCTCTAAGGCCTGAACCTACTCCGGAATAAATTGGAAAGAAAAACATTTATCCACAGAGAAGAAATTCAAAACAGTCATTTAAACAAAATCTGAAAAGAAGGGCTTAAAATCTCTTGCCTCTCAAGATGTGGAATGGAAGAAAAGAAAGAACGCCATTACAAAAGTCAACTTTGTAAATAGGTATGTGCACCTATCTCCATCTAGTGAGGGATACAATAACTAAAAACTAAATAATTTTTTTTGTTGATTTTTCATAATTTTTTTAGTATTAAAAAAATTTAATTGTTTTCATGCATTTTTATAATTTTTATTTTTAAATTCAAAGAAATTTGTAGGGGAGCCTTTATAAAAATGTCAGAAGGTGTGGTTTGAGTATTAAAGCCACTTCCAGTGCATTGGAGAAACTGATAACAAGGCCTTAGAGGAAAATTCATATTCAGTTTAGACTTTGAAGCCTTTTTCTTATACATAAAACTTATTCTGGTTTTGAATCTGCATGGATGAATGGCCTTTGATTACGTCATCCACCGGATTCTTATTCCTCATCGTTGTTTATTATTTTTGTATTTTTAACTCTTTCACAATTAAAACTTCCCTTAATTCGTATTTATATCTTCGTACTTTGCAATTTTTCCTGGATGAAGCAGCACTTGTGCGCACCAATTAAATTGCTTCTATTATTGTTTGTCTTTTTAGATATTCAATCCTTGAGATGAGACATAATTGTATGGCTACTTATTGATGGCAGTAATTTCTTATGTAGTTTAGGTTATTGGTATAGCTTCGTATGCATGCATTTTGGAATAAAATAAGAAAATTATGTAATCTAAGTGAAAGAAAAAAAAAAAGAATTGTGCCAATATGTCATTTTTTAGATTAGTTCCATTAGATGTTGGAAATAAAGTATATTTTTATCTAGTCCTTTGTTGTTACTGTGATTATTTTCTTTTGTCCATATTATTCCTTTAAATATAACTTGAACAATTTGACCAAAAGTATGGTGAATATCAGAACTTGGGTGAGGGAACCAGTAGTGGAAACAGAACATAAGTGTTACCATCTATCAGTGGTTACAAAAGGACACAATAAAATAACACTTGGTGTTCGCTTAAACACAAGCACCTTATCTGTAGGTTATATAAGGTTAACCTATTTTGGTTAAAATTATTATTTGTTGGTTAAAAAAACACCCAGAAATACTTCACATTGAGAATTATTCATTTATTCCAGATTACTTAATTGCATCCAAATTAATTAAAATTATTTATTTGTATCCATGTCATGTTGCCATCTAAGCCTGATTGAACCCTCTCCAACCAAAATTAAAAGCAGATTATTCCAATATTCGAAGTGGCTTCACAGGTCCCAAAACAATGTCCCTTCATAATTTGCATTGATTATTATTTAGATTAGTTATTGAATTCCTTTTTAAGTTAAACCAGTGGGAGTGTTCTCTCCTTTAATTTCTTGTATACTCCCAGTTTGGTGTCCTTTGTGTTCAGCTTCGTAACAGAGTGTAGAAAATAGAGTTAGCATTTTAAACCTTTTCTTTGACTGATAGGTCAAAATTTCATACAGATTTACAGTTTTGGTGTCAAAACCTTAAACTAAGATTTATTTACCTTGCTTGCTGAATTTTTGTCTTCACATACACATGAATAGACAAGCCAACATATAGTTAACCTGTTGACGTATTATATCCAAAATTTGATACAGATCTACAATTTTGGTAATAAAACCATGTGCCAAATTTCATCCATATAGTGTGTTGCATTTTTTAGTTATGCTCACATGCACATCTACAATTTTAGTGTAAAGGCCACATACCAAATTTCATTTGTTTTGCTCATTCAGTTTTTGAGTTGTGTTCTTAGTCTGACTTAATTCCATTATTTTTTTTTATTGAACTAGGAGAGGTCTAAATTATAGACCTTCATCGAAATCTCAAGGTCAAATTTTTCGATGATTACAATACTTTCTCTTGGTATATTTCATGCATGAGAAAGTAAAAAATCAATTTTACTTTTTCTTAAAGTTTATGTTGGAGAACTGTTGTATACATTCCTGATTGGAATAATTTGTAACTTAAAAAGAAAAAAAAATCTATTTGCTTGCTAATAGATTTAATAATTTGTATTCTCTATTCATTTGTTCAGTTTTAAAGCACCAGTTTAGCAATCCCAATAGTGTTATCGGCTTTCTTGCACGTTATCATTCATTGTTTTCAAGAAGTGTAATTTCATGGACAAAGAAGGGGGGAGGGGAGGCAGTGAGAATAGTTTTATACCTCATATTCTATTTTCAGTATTTTCCATTATGTCTGATAATAGGTCATGCTCCTTGCAGCCACTGCAATCATAGCAAATATTTGGTATTTGCAAAGGTTATCGAAAGAGTGGAAGTTTCAGCTTTTATCTTTAGAGAATGTAACTATATAGTAAATACAAATGTTTACATAGCATTTTTAATCTAATGGAATGCTGAATTCAGATAAGCAGCAAAATAAAGGATGAAAAATTTTAACATCTGGTTGTTAATAGCAAAGAGAATTTATTTAAAACTTTTTTTAGAAAAAAGCACATTCTATAATGCCAGTGACTGTTTCCTTTGCAACTGACTAGAAAAGTTCACAAGTTCATGAACAAGTAGTGTTATTTTTTTTTCTTCTGTCTACTGAAAGCAGCATAATTCTTAGATTGTGAAAATCTGCTGTATTAAATTCAGAATAAAATAATTTTTAAGACAATGAAAAATATTTACATTTGACCAAAGCCCAATTCATTCTGTAAATCTCATTTCAGAAAATGCCCACAATGTAGTTCACCTGTTTATATTCCCTGGCTTGCACGGTCCCCATAGTCACACTTTATTATTATTTTTTTAATCTTATGACATGAATTCATTCCTCCGTTGGCTAAATAAAATGTCAATGTGCTAATGACTTACTAAGTATTAACATAAAAAAACTATCATAATTGATAATTTAAATATGCATTCCCCTTGTTTTGAAATTGCAGCTTCTTATGCTGACTTTAGCAATCAGTCACCTTCAAAATCATATATAAACAAATCTATTTATTGTAAAAGAACATTCTATGAGTTGAAGCATTCTACAATAAGAAATATTTCAAAATAATTCCATAATTTTTCTACTTTTGCATCTAAATACAAAATATCTACGATAGGAAAAAAATAAATACCCATAAAGCCAAGTATAAAAGAGATGCATATTAATAAATTCACTGCATGAAATTTAAATAAAAGAACGGATTCTTAAGACCAGTTATTGGTATGTTCTTTCCTATTGAAAAGATGCAATTAAAGATTTCACTTAGGTTTAACCTTCCAATGGGAGTGCCTGCGCAAATTTTATGACAAATGGGATTTTTCATGGCCTGTTCTCACATTTGTAGTCAAACTGTCTGAAGATCATTGCTATTCCTTCATGCGACCCTTCTCTTCAGGTTTAAATGGGTTTGCCCTAGTTTCAAGGTGATTTCACACTGTTCTATGCTTCTGTCGTAAAAATTACGACGCATGCCGGCTCATGAAATTTGAAAATTTTTTTCACGTCTTAATGTTTCAGTTTAATAATTATATATCCAGTGCGCATTACAGCGATTTAATATTTCATTTTACATTGTCAAAAATATTTAATAGGTAATAAGCCTGCCAAAATAAGAAACTAAGAAGTAAGTCTTTGTTGTACAATATTAGTTGGTATTATACTATTTATTATTATATATTGCTCAATACCTTTTTTTGAAAATAATAGTATTAAACCTCATTGCTTTCTCCAATTTCAGTAAAATTTTAGATTTTGCAAATAATATTAAAAATTAATTTTCACTCTTGATGAAAGGATTTGCTTTTCTGATGTGTCTCTTATTACTATAATGAAGTAACTTACAACTGCAAGGGTAAAAATGAAGAAACTTATTGTGTCGTAAAAAGTATGACACGCGCCTGCTGGAAGGTTAAGTTATCTTAAATTCCATCTCAAAGCAAAACAAGAGCTATTTTGGGATGGACCTCATAATTTAGAACTGTGGTCAGATGACACCTGCCCCTGCAACCCTCTCTTCATGCTTTGGCTCCACACCAGCAGGAGAACATTGACCCATTGTCAGATTTGATGTGCACCTGGGCCACGTTCACAGTGGAATTGAGTTTCAAACCTGGGAATTTGTGATCACAAAGCCATGACATTTACCATCAGGTCACCTCAGTTTTCATGACAATGGACTTAAGGACAATGAATTCCTAAGTCAGCATTTTCAGGGATATTTCTTAGAAGCTGGTATGTTTAAGGGCAAAAATATTTACTCCCAAAAACTACAAATAAAAATATTGAACAATGTAATAACAATTTTATTCCAGAAAGTTACATTTATTACACATAACAACGAGAGGCAGAATACATAATGAGCAGTCATTTACAAACATATAGAATATAGTTTAAAGTTGTGACTAAATAAAATGTAACAATTTTTAGATGGATATCAGAAATTCAAATAAGCAAACACTCGAGACAATTTACATTTGCTTCAATACTGAGATTTTGTACAACATTTAAAGTAATAAAAACCATTACAGACTACTTTAAAAAGGAATCTTCATTGTATGTATAAATATATATTTTCAGTTTTTTTTACAGGTTTATGATAAATTTCAAATGTGAAATTTATGAAAAAGATGGAAAAGAGAAGCTTAGATAGAATTTGAAGGAAATTTATTCACACAACTTTTTAAAGATTGATCTTCACTGAAATACAGACAATTCTCCACTCTAATATCATAAAATTTAGAAAAATAGAGGAAATATTTCTTTGGATACAGAATGAATTCTTATTCAGACTTGATATTATTTTTATATTTTACAACTAGAACAGCAATTAGTTAACATTCTAACATAAAATTACAGATTTACAAAACAATAACAAATATAAAATATATATAGATATATTTAATTGCTATTCAATTTTGAACATACATGTCTAATTAGTGCTTTATTTCATTTTAGGAATAAAACACATCCCCACCCAACCACCCCCCCCCCCACCCACACCCTTCCCCCCGGGGGGGGGATTACTAAAATGCCTATTTGCTTGAAATAAAATTTAAATGTTTGTAAGAATGTTAAGAATTAAAAAAAAATTTTTTTTTTTAAATCTATTTTTACCATAATTTGCTTTTCAAGACAAGACAAAAATTTTAAAAATATTAACAAGCTTCATGATTAAAATTTTGGGCCACTTAAATATAAAATTATTTGATGTTTGACTTTCACTTAGTCAAATTAATGGCTCTTGCACCACATTAAGGTAAACATTACTTTTAGGATTTCGGGTTTTTAAAGTCAATCCACTCAAAAACATAGTTCAATATCACAATAATTTTTATATATATTAGATAGTAAATTATTCAATAATCCACATTAAGTAAAATCTCTTAAACTCAACAGCCGATATCTCATCCAGTTCCATCCTTCGAAGGAAAGAAAAAAGAAATATGGTTTCTTGTTTCTAGTTATGAGCATTATACTATAGTAACAAAGTTTGAATTCCTCAGATATTATCAGTAACTGACAATTGAACATGACTCACAGTAATGGTATGCAAAGAAACATTTCTGTGCATTTTCACTTTTGATCTCCTGATTAGGTTTCACAACACATATCTGATAGTTAGTTCAGGTCCCTTATCTTCATTCTGGGTGATATGCCTTAGTACATATTGCAACCACCTAGTTATGGTATTTGTTATTGAGATGCTAATAAGGAAGTGAAATATAATGTAAATTCCCACCTCTATAAAATAAAATTATACTGGCATTAAAAAAAAGGAACTCCAAGTTTGTAAAATATGATGTATAAGATAGAAATGATTTTATCTGAAATAATAAATCAGTATGAAGAAAAAGCTTTTCGAGAACCTGTAAATTCTCTTAAAAAAATAGTTATTGTGGAAGGAATATACTTTTCCAGCACCATAACTCTATTTGGCTAAATTATAGTAATTTTTCTTTCTTGTGTAGGGCTTTAAAAAAAGAAAAGGTGAAATTCACAATAAACTAAGAGTAGTTCAAAAATCTACTTCAGATCCACTGAATTTTTCATTTTTGGCATATCTTGAGTTCCCAATCAATTAAAGTTGTAAATTTCTCCTGTATTAAATATATATTTTGACATAATGGATTAATTATAACAAACTGCATTTTTAATACAGGCCAAGAACAAAGTGACCACATTTTATATTGGCTTAAAAAAAGTTAATATATTTTTTAATTAGAAATCAATCTTAATTTTATGAGAATACCAGTCATTTTCTACATTGATGCTTTATATACAGTTAAATCTAAAATTCACACAAAACCATAAATATATTTTACATCTTTTAATAAATATAAACATATTAACAGCAAATTCAACTAACGCTAATTGCCTTAACAAAAGATCTGTATATACAAAATCAAATTAATAAATAACAACTCATTTGAAAAATCATATTAATACATTTTATTTAATGCCTAATGATGATTCTTAACTAATTGTTTGAATAATTCTAGTCAGCTGATCATTTCACACAAAAAAAGCAAACCATTTCGAAAAACAAATTTAATAAGTATTTTAACCTATTACATGCATATAAATAAAACTACACAAAATAATTAAGAAAATCGACAGATGATATAATTAAATAACAAAAAAAGGTGCCTAAAAAGTAAAATGACTAGTTGTAAGATGTGTAACTAGAAAAATCAATTAAATACAAAGATGCAGTACATTTAAATAAAACACTGATACTCACACAATAAACATTATTTGTACAATATTAAAAAACTCCTATTGACAAGTCAAAGCAAGACATTTTGATACAAATATGAAGACATTTGACGCCATTACCACTACAAAACAAAACAGTGCTCGCATGCATTGCTATGCACATCTAAGTATACTACACAATAGCACACTTAAGAATTTGGAATGCTTGCTTGAAATGTAAAGATTACACACAAATACTGAAAAAGTTTTTAAAAACAAACTACCTATGTGAAGAGAGATAAATTGAACACACACTTCTTCAAAAATACAATATGTGAAAATAAGTAGTTCCTATTGTTTGATTTTATCTACTTCATTGTTCTTCCATGGTATAATAAACTGTATATGAGCTGCACAAAGATTTGATAGCTGACAAAAATTTGAACATCTTCTTCAAACCATAAACATTTCATGAGAGGATGAACAAAAAAATACCAAATTTGCATGTTAAGTTTACCCTTCAAATACAGATATGTTAAGCATTTGTAGAGCAGCATATGTGTCACATCTTTACAGCAGATTTTTATATAGACTGATGAAAACACATTACGAATGCATTAAAATGAGTTCAGAAGCCTCAGAGCAAACTACAGTAGAATCTCGGGAATCCGAACTAATTGGGGCTGACCTCTGTTCGGACTCTGGGAAATTTGGATTATCCGGAAATTCGGTTAAATACTCTTGATATACCAAATGCAGTACAATATTGACTATGGGTACTCGATGAAAGAGTATGAAAAGAGAAAGTTGCGATTCGCATCGTTAAGCAGGTTTAGTTTCTTACGTCAAAAGAAGATAACTGATTTTGTTTCTACTAATTAAAGTGCTGTATTCAAAAGGTTTCATTTTAAATTAGGAATTAACATTAACTTTGTTTCCGATTCCTAATCGTCGTTTTCCTTTATTTTTCAATAAAATTTTTTCAGAAAATAAAAGAAAGATGCTGGGATCATCCGAAATTTCGGATTCCCGAGGTTCCACTGTCAGTTTAAAAGTTTCAATTTCAAAAAATAAAGGCAAACAAAAGTTAAAAAAAAATAATAATAATAAATTTTAATTTTATTTAAAAATAACAGTTCATATCTGAAAATTAGTGACTAGCATAAATTATAAGGAGTACATACTAAGTTTAGTTAGATTATTGCTGTTTTGAAGCTACATGAGGACAATATATTTTGAACCATGGCTAGATGATGAGGACTACCCCTGCCTCCAAATAACATATACTAACATACTCCATACCATACAAGCAGGGCGTTTGACCTGGGCAAATTTAATTGTATCAGGCTGCAGTTACAGGATTTCAAATCCATCCATAACCCTCCAGTCCTAACATCAAGGCTTTGGCACCAGGACACTGTGGCCCTGGGAATGCATGTATTTAATTCTTAATGATACAAACAACAAATGTAGACTAATTGTTTGAAGTCAATAATCATTATTATTAATACATACAGTAGAATCTCTCAACCAACACCCAATTAACTAGCAATATTGAAATAATGACACTTTTGAAGGTATAAATTAAAATCTGAAATTGAGGCCTACGAGGTAAAAAAATATATGGAATGAGCTAACATCTGGAAAGCCTTGTCCCATACCCCCAAAATGCAGAAAAAGAATGTTACGAGGAAGAAAGTCAACAAAGGTAGCAGATTTTCATTATATTTGCAAAGCAACATTACTCTAAGTAACTATATAATGTCATGAAGCTTCATTTTATACAAGGTGAGTTTTTAAAACTTCCATGAAAATCCTGTAAGCAGGCAGACATTTGAAGTTATAAGTCATCATATTAAGAAATGTGTAACTTTCGTTTGATAATACGTATGGTAATTTTAAAATATTGTTTAATTTTGTTTTTCCGAAATATAAAATCATGTGTATGAGCTTTTCAAGTAATCTGTTTGATTCATATTACTTATTTAATTGTGGCTGAGAAATAAAAAAAACATGACCAACGGACTTTGCACGTTGCAATTTCATGCATGCTCTGAGCCTTCCAAACTAGTAAGTTGATTCTTGCTACAAAACAAGCGAACTCCGAATGATAAAAAAATGTATAATCTCAAAAACATACCACCAACAAGAAATCATCTCTAGAATTTCATAAAATACTATGCACAACAGTATATAATATGAAATTACGATAAATTAACTGCATAGTGATTTTTGTATTTGGATTAGGAAAACTGCAAGAATTTTACAAAGTAAAAATTTATATTTTTTTCCCCAAAAATAACTTAACCTTAATACAATTAGCTAAAAGCCATACATCTGAAAAGACCAATTTTAATAATTTTATCTTGCTCAAACATTCAACACCATTTGGACTATAATTTTTAGTCTATTACAAGGCAATAAAAAGTTAATGCCTTCACTGTTCAAGAAGAGCTAGGGATCAAACTATTCTGTCCATGAAAATAATTCCAGGGAAAGTTCTTAGTAAACTGCTGCTAATGCATAAATAAGGGAAGAAAATTTTCTCAGTTGGCTTATCAAGCTTAATTACTATATGAGCACCAAGTTTTAATATTGTTACACACATTTATCTAACTTCACTTGTTTCATGTTTGTAAAAATGTAATTTTGTAATTTGTTTTCAACTCGCTTCCTGATATGCTAGAATTCTGAATTTTGTATATCTGTGTATTTTTGAAGAGAATACACTTTAATATTTTCAGAAAATTATCAAGAAGAGAATGTGCTTTTAAAATTATATTTTTACAATTTATTGCACAATACTCAAGAGTTTGAAATTCTTAATTGTTTTTCCTACACTGAATATCGGGAACATGAAAAACATCATTCAAATTAAATTTTTAAATGACAAGAAAGAAATATTATGGTTTAATCAAACAGTTATTTAAAATTAATATGGGACATATAAATGTTGAAAAAAGTATTAAAAAACATGAACAGAAATATGTAATTCATTGATCTTGGAGTGCGGGGCGGATGACGGAAATAACATATATGCTGGCATTCCAAGCCATCTGAACTTCAACATCAAGCCAGTGTGAGAAAATATGCAGGACGACATAATTGACATACGAGTATAGCAGTTATGATGACGATATAAACAGAATAGAATAGCTTAGCAATGCTGCAGATTAGAACTTCAGTAGCAGCTGAATGTTTGGGCAAAATATTATAATTAAAACTGCCACAGAAAACATCTAGAGTAGCAAAGATAAAACCACCTTCGATATAATTGAAAACTAGAAAATTAGTCTTTCTGTAGCTAGGAAACAAACATTACGCATATGAAATTACAAAACTATATGTCGCCTTATTTAGCAATGGAAACATCTATAATTATGAACAATGCGATAAATATCTAGGATTCAGATATTTAAATAAATTACTAGATTAAAAATAATCTCATGAATCAGACTGGATAAAATACACACTAGTTACATAAAAATCTACAAACAGTATAAAAAAAGCCAAATACAAACAGTCGACACACATGCTGCACAAGGATCCCAAATAAGGCTGATACAAAAGCCCGATAATGTATCACAGTGAACGACACTCACCAATCACACCAGATTAAAACAATTAAGTAAACTACAAAAAATTTATTCAAATGATCTACAACCTGAATGATAAAATGAAAAATGTGAAATATTTTTTAACCCATTAATAGCTAGCATCCCTTGTTGGGGACGCTACTAAAAATGCATCATACACTCACAGAAATTATTTTTTCAACATAAATTTTATAAAAAAAGTATTTTTAACTATTTGTTTCTATTATATTCAATCGATGGCAGCATGTATCAAGCATTCGGTTGGTAATATCACCTTTTTTTTATTTTCAAGTCAGACTCGAAAGTAGTTTCTTGCAATGTGGAGATGAAAAGGGATTGTTGAATCATCTGCCAACTAATTTACTTGCATTTCACATATATATAAGTAGATACCCCCCCCCCCCCCCCCCCCCCCCCCCCCCCCCGCATTCATATAATTTTAGATTTTGATAGTTTTTTTTTGCATCAATAGGACTTTGCTTAAATAGGGAAAATAGGCTTAGAGGGCACTAAAACATACAATTTCAGGCAGGATTTTTTTTTAGTAATTTCCTAATTGATTTCATAACATGCAATGTTAGTATACAAAATATTATTGAAAAAATGCAACTTTGGCATTAATGAGTTAAATATGAATAGACAGAAATTGGTCAAAAGTAATAATTCTTCTTAATTTATCACATTTAATCCATTCAAATAGACCAAAAGAGTTAATCTATAATAACCATCAGTATCGATTTAATGTTCATAAACCAAAATTGTTGCAAGTTTTTACGCTAATTCCAAAATTGCTTGGCAACACTTTTCATATTGCAAAAATTTTCCATTTGATTATAAAATTTTCTCAATCCTAACTATAATAAGTGAAATTCAAAATATCTTATTTACACAGCTTCACCATAAAATTTTCTCATTACTTGGACCACAGTTACAGTTAACTTCTCAGTGACGATAAAGTACATGATTTAAATGCATGATCATCCAAGAACTGGAAATTCTACTGACGAAGAAAAGATGTTGGCAAAAAGTTGCTATACACACTTGTTTGCAGCTATGAGTGAGTAAATGATAGAGCAGCTGAAAAACCTTTTTGTATTGAATATTTCAGAACTCTTTACATTAAGTGAAATTTAGCAGCCACAATTATGCGAGGCAGGTACTGAACATTTATAGGGAGAAGTATTATTTACATTAAGTATAGGCAACAAAAATCTTTATATGTTTTTAATTTCTATCAGAGAAAATAATTATGTTTTTTTTTTTTTGTAAAGTAGAATATTTAGACACATAAAATTTGAACAAAAAATTAGTATTACTTTAGAAGTAAAAATTATTTAGGAGTCATTTCAATGATATAAATCTCATTTCAAATGTGATCTTGTAACATTTTTCAGTTTTTAAAAAGCAATAAAAATTTTTTTAAATGTACAATACTTTACACTAAAACATATTTTTCTGAATATTCCTTTGAACATTTTTGCCCAAAAAGATTCAGATGGAAATTGAATATATCATTCGTCACTAAAATTATATTATAAATAAAAAAAACTAAAAGAATTTTTAAGAAAAAGTCTTTCTAATTCAAAAAGTTATCCAAATAAATTTTGACTGAAAACAGGAAACTTTACCTCTTTGAAAAACCCACACAAATTGGAAGCCTTTCTCAAATAACCAGATCACATTGCACTTTCTGACAATATCTGGAAGTCTCTTTCATTTTAAAAGAAACATCAAGCAAATTATCAACCAGGTTGTATCGTTATAAAACTCATATCCATGGTAATGACAATTTATTGGATTCGAACAGTTTTTAGTTGAAAAGGAAAGAATATTTCCCATTTCCTTTCATAAAAAATAAAATCATCTAAGAATAAATATTTTTTAAAAGTTAATCACTGAATATGTAGGAAAGTTTAAGAAATAAAACTTAAAATAAAGAAATTAATCTGGTGTGACAAGCCACATTTTAAGTACATTTATCAACAAACACATAAAATGCATTAAAGTAGTATTTCTTGTTTAATCATTTAATCACATATGTTGACACGTCACAACAAGACCAGTTTAATAGTTTTCCTTCCATACAGTTTTGGAATGACCAACACTGAAGTTGCAATTAGAAGAGTGGCAACATGATGATTTCTATCTTCCAGATAGGCAGTTGTTACACACCTTGTGGCTTCGTTTTTGTAGTGTCATAGGCACGAATCAATTCAGACTGCAGAAATGAAAATTATTTTTAAAATAGGCAAAAATAAATAAATAATAATACTTGTAAATTACCAGTGTAATATAAACAATAAATGCAAAGTTAACTGATAGCCCAGCCTCAATCCAACATCCTAAGAACTGGCTGCCTATGGGTGACAGCACTAGAACAGGCAATTTTGATTTACTTTATACCATTTCAATCCAGCACAACAACCATCTGCAATGGCTTCCTTCCCTTCTTGACTTGGTGGGCAGTGAAGCAGCAGACAAACTGGCAAAAAATTGCTTCCAATAAAACTCAGGACTGTGTTGATTCATTAAAAGTTACTTTCAATGGATTTTGCTCCATTCCAAGAAATTGTTACAGAAACCTCTGGTTTGAAGCCCCTTCTCATACTTGGATACTTTAGGAAATTCGCCGGTGGGACCCCGACATTCATTGGTGAGAGATCCCAGCAAAATGTGATCTCCCACTTCACAAGCAGCCACCATTGATGCTCCATTCCAAGAAATAATACAGAAAACTCTGGTTTGATACCTCTTTTCACCCTTGGGTACTTTAGGGGAATTCTCTGATGGGAGCCTGGCATTCATTGGTGAG
>BGPR01002624.1:28933-137220 GCA_013235015.1 Araneus ventricosus
CTTTAGGGGAATTCTCTGATGGGAGCCTGGCATTCATTGGTGAGAGAATCCAGCAAAATGTGTTCTACTTCACAAGTGGCCACCATTGATGCCTTTTCTTAGATCACAGATAAGCTTTGCTACTTGTGCAAAGTACAATTCCAGTCCAATGTCTGTTTCAGTGCACTGGATTTTTTCTTCGAACATACTGCTGCATAACCTTTACTATTCTTGGACTTTGTTAAAATATATGGGCCAGTGGACTTAGTCTGAATAAGCTGCCAGCTATTAACCAACATAATAAAAATAAGGAAAAGCATGTTGTAAAACATACCTGAGGTACAGCACCATGTTCTTCTTGAGAGAAAGCAAATCCATCTGGAGGAATAAAAATAAATAATAATACATCAAAATGAGTTTAAAGTAAGCAAAACAAAACTTAAAAGATGGCTCCATAAAATATTATCAGTAACAATGTTTGAAAATTATGAATGTTAACAAGTCTAAATTTTCTGAACTCTAATACACTTCAAATATCATAAATTATTCTTAAAAACTTAAAATTTATATAAAAAAACAACCATGAGAGACAGAAAATTTAACATTGTAAATAATGAGTACATATCACTTGCTATGCAAGTCAAGATTGTTGGTTCAACAAATGTTTACCAATTTGAAGAAAATTATTATGTTCGATGCATTTTAATTATCAGTAACAAACATATGCATTCCTTCATATAGATTTATTTTATTCAATATTTTTCATGAAAATGAGATTTATAATTAAATCAGATTATTTCTAGGTTTATATTATCAGATTTACCAGATCATCAATCAATAATAATAATAATAAAAAAAAAATGACAGGTAACAAGTTCATGAAAGTTAAAATAATTTTTAAAATTTTAGCTTTCTGTTTAACCCTCTGAATAGTAGATGCATTTTTAATATTTTTTTGTCTAGTGGCTCCATAGTGTAGCTTAGAAGACATAGTGAAAATGCCAATGGGATTACATAGGGGTGCATGTAAAACAAACAAGTGCTGATAGCAAACAGAAGGTCAAATCAGTGGCAGCTCCTCCATCAGAGCTGAAGCAACCCCTGAAATGATTTTTTAAACTTGTATTTTTCGTTTTCGATCTTATTTGCTTATTTTTCCAATCTTAGAGTTTAATGATTTACGAAAATGCAAAAAAAGTAATAAAAAATTGAAAAAAAGGCATAAAATGAATAGAGACGCAGGTCTGAGCTGCAAAATAATCAGCCCCCTGCCCGAAATCCATTCACGGGGCAGAAATTCCGTAGTGAAAAAGCAACTCTTTCTTCCTTTAACTTAGACGGGCTAAGAGCTGAAAGTCAACACAGCTCTGGGTGGCACGGAGCCAACTTAACGAAAAAAAGATGCTCTTTTTAATATATATATATTCCCTCGCTCTTACACAAGTTGCAATCATTGGCTGTTTACGAGTTTCACTTTCGGTTCGTGTTGCGACGACAGATTCAAGTAAATAATACTCTTCTAAAACTTTCAAATTATTAGAGTATTTCAGTAAAAAATGTATTTATAATTTTTAGCTTAAAAATATATTTTCTGTACATAAGTTATTTGATATTCATTTTTGAAAGAGTGTTATCAAGTGAACTGGGCAAGGACGGAAGTGTATATGTGGAGCTCTGATTATTATTATTATTATTTTTTGTCAGAGGAATCGTCACACCAACATTCACTTTAATTTTTTTTAGAAAAACTAATAGAAAATGGCATATGCTGGCTATTTACTTTGTTTGAAAAGTAGGAATTTTCACATCTGGATTTGGAATTAAAAAATTTGGCCTACTTAGAGACAAAGTAGCTTTTAAAATTGTATTCTCTCGATAAACATTTTTTTTGAAGCCCTCCCATTTCTGAGTTCACGAACCGAAACTGGGTCAAATGTACATGAGATTTAATCGTAGATTTTCCTAGTATACTATAACTAATATATACAAGTTTATATAATAATAACTTGTATGTAATGCTTATATATACAATATAATACAAGTTTGCTTTACTACTATTATATTAAAGAGGAGAAAAAAATCAACTGAAAAAATTTCATATTCAGGAACACTATAGAAAAATATGTAAAAATTTGAATGACAAATGATTTGAATTAGAACGAATAGGGAGTAAAAATTTATGAGGGAAGCATTCAGCAGTTGTGATATATAATAAATCATGAACACTCTTCAACAATAAAATTTGGTTTTGAATCTGCCATTCAAAGTCCATTTACTTTAAATGGCTGTATATTAAACAATCTTACACTTTTACTAATAAATCATTTTGAAAATCCAGCATTTTCTTTCTTTTCATAGCTTACCCTGAAACTATGAAGTAATTTTTACAGAAGATCAAAATAAAATAAATTGTATTCACATTTTACAAAATACATGCATTATCTCCAATAGAGTGCAGGTGATTGTTCATTTTAAGAGAAATAAACAAATTTTATTAACATTAATAGAAAAGAAAAGTTAAATATTTTTCAATCTTCAACAAACTAGAGCAGTAAATGTAACTGAAATTCGTATATGAAACATTTGTTGCAAAAATTTTGTACTATGTCTCCTAAATTGACATACCATTAAATTTTGTCACAATACCTAATAATGCTGAATATAAATGCCCTTTTAAAATTTTCTAACCCCCCCCCCCTCCTGACATTTAGAAAATCTAATATTTTTCAGGAAATTTTTTCATGCTTATATACTTGTTTCTAAGACGAGTATCATAAAATGCATTTCCCCCTCTTATTTTACTAAGTAATAATGAAACCTGAAGTCAAATACTCTGGATATTGCCTTTCAATTAAATAAATAATTTCTGTTTGCTGAATTATAAAAAAATAATTACCTTAGTAGTTATGATTAAAAACAAAATTTTTTATTTATTAGAAAAGTTTACTGAAATAATGCCCAAAGGAAAATAATCAGCAAATGATAACATATATTTCAAAGCCAATTATTTAATTTTCTTTTTCCCAACTAAAACACAAAACCTTTTTACTATTTAGTACGAAAAACATCAATCAATTATTTTCATTTTTGATTTTCAATCAATGAAGATGATCTTAAAATCAAATTTAATTTTCAGATCATCTTTATACTGTTTATGATGCATCAAATTCTTAACAACTTAGAATCTCTAAGCGCTTAGATATTTTAACAGGAATTTCCTAAATCTTTTAACAGATCACATCATTTTACAGTTTGTACAATTGTGCATATGTAGAAATTTTAGCATAATGTGTTACGATCTAGAGCTACCAGTTTTCTTTTAGTAAATTCAATCATACTCTATCACTCTCTACTCTGTATTAAGCAGTAACACCATGTACTTTGAACAGAATGCATTTTACAGTTGAAATAAGATATTTAATATACTTACACATTGAGATAATTCATTCAGTGTATTTGGGAGCAAACAGATTACCAACTTACGGTCATAAAATCCAAGTTAATACTTTATATAAAACAGATAAAACTCCACAGCAGAACAAAATACTCATATCTGGTTCAAATAATCACAAAATAAATGTAAAATATAAACTGGCAATTCTTTCTCTATCTACTTCTTTAAAGAGAGATTATTTCAGTGAAAGGTAAAACTTGTAAGAATTTCCTTCTGGCTTTCCATGTATGGCATTGTTTTAATAAAACAAAAGCAAATCTCTCGTATTACAAATATTTTTGAAAAAAAAATGAAATTTGATTTACAAACAATGTAAATTTCAGATAGTTTCAGTTATAATTAGTCTGTAAATTTAAAGAACTTTACAAATTGATTCTAGCCAAGAAAGCATTATATCTGAGGATATATTTGTCAATGAAAGTTTTTGGAACAGTTAACCATATAATGACGGATCAGATTAGCACATCAAACACACACTCAAGAGTGAAAAAAAAAAAAAGACAACTTACATTGAATTGATACGATTTACTGGTCTAACCACACCAGTTGACTTACAAGTTAAGAAATAAAGGATCTGAACATTGCATGAAAAATTTCAAATTCAATCCAACCTTACACAACCACACATAAAATTGAAATTTATTTTATAGAAAAGTTTATTTTATAAATACAGATATGCATTTATGAAATTAATTACAATGATCTGTGAACTAAATATTTTTCAAATATTAGTATTAAAATTTACTGTTAAATCTTAATAGTACATGTTTTGTGGAGGGAGAGGAAATACAAGATTCTAATTTCAAAGAAAAATTTCTAAACATTTTTAGATTATATTTTTGATGTTAGAAAAATTTTCCTTACTTCCATGGTTGAGATTACTTTAAGCAATTTGGTTATTCACTTACAATTAGTATTAAGTTGAGACAACAACATAAATTAGATACTGCCAAGAATAATCTTTAGCACTTATAGTCATAGCTCAAAAAATATTTAAGTTAGTTGCGAAAGTTTTATTTCGCAAGAAATAAGAAGAAAATACCTTTGATTATTGACTGTCATTATTCCAAAAAATAATTTACCATTTTATAACTATTCACAAATAAACTTAAGCTTAAAATTAATAATTAGAATAAATAATACTAGTTAGAACTACTTGAATCGATATCACAAATGTAAGGAATTCACTTTTTTCTTAAAAATTAAATAAATATACATTCATTTCCATTTGTTGAAATCCATAATCATGAATAGAAAACAAGCTGAAAACAAAAATACTTAAGACTATGCATTCACTTTGTTCTAAGTTTTAACAATGGTCATTTTAATTATCTAAACAGAAATTAACTCTTAATTATTTAAAGAGCATTTTTGCTGGCATTATAACTGATGACCTAGTTTAGAATTTTCACATCAGTGTTTTATAGAAATCAGTGATAAAATAAAGAAGTCTTATTGATCCTGAAAATGAAAATCCTCATTTAGTACTGTGTCATCACCTCATGTGTAGAAATATAAAGCTCTACATAGGGAGACACCGATCTGTCTCATCCGTACTCCAAACAAAGCCCCTAAAAAAGATAATTTTCTCTGATAAGTTTCTTTTAACTGACAAATTTAGTGAGGAATAAAACGGAGGTTGGGTACTGGACACCAGACTCATGAAGTCACTGAAGGCAAGAATCTCCAACATATCCCCACAAAAGCACTTAAGAGTCGCAACACTGGACAATACAGTACATACTGGGTTTAATTTTTGGTACATTTCACAACATAGGAATTAATTTCAGGGCAGAATTTTGTATGCAAAAATTACAATATAAATAAAATCCAAATAAAATTTAATAAAATCTAAATAGACTGCATTATTCCATTTAATAATATAATTTGCCGCAAGTATTAAATCGGTTTAGCTTCCGTGATGTACGATATATATATTTAGAGTTTCATGAATCAAATTATTACCGACTCTTTTAATATTTCATATTTGCGTTCATATGCTTCAAAAAAGGGGGTTTATTTCCACATTATTACTTAGTAATCTTCCAAGACCTGAAAACTCTAAAGCTGAAACTTTTGATGGCGAATAATACACAATTTATATTAAACAATTAGATTAGAATAACACCTATTCTGAATGCCATGCAACTATAAAAAGACAAGCAATGAACATCAAAAAATTACTCACGCTGAAGTTCCATCTCTAGTGGAACAGCAGAAACGTGAGATGAGGGTCTTCGAAAAACGTTTTTTAGCAATCTAGCTGTTTCAGTAAGCCTAGATAACAATAAAAATGAAGCTATACAAAATAACTAAGAGTTGGAACTGTTAATGCAATTCTTTTGTTAAAAAGATCCGAAAATCATTTTAAAATGCTACATAGTGAAAAGAGGATTAAATCGCAAAAAAGGGAAACAGTTTTGATTAGTAATATTAATAAAAACTACGTTCCATTATATGTATGATTATATTTGTATTAAAAGCAAATTTTCATACAAAAAACAATGATTTGCATGTATCTGTTCTGACACAAGTCTAATATCATTTGCCTTACAGCTTTAAGCATAAATTCAAAACTTCAGCGAGATTTAATTCAATCTAAACTACCACTTTCTTCAATTTGGGAACAATTATGTTTTTCATTAAATAGAAGACATATATGTTTTTTCATCATTCTCTATCTATTATCATATTCAGCAGTTGAAAACAATACAATTCCTAAAATCTAAAGGCACCAGATTTAAATTAGACTGTTTACTAACATTTAGAGTTTTCAGTCTGGTTTAAACATTTCTGTCATAGATTGTAATTATGGCACTAATCACAGCATCATCCTTAATTAAATCTAAGAGGTCATAGCTTTAAAGCCCTATTAGCCTAGTTTTCAAAAGTTACATGAAGCGTCCGATTCACTATGAAAAATTTCAAATATTTTTTTCCTGTATGATTTACTCTATATTAAGATATGCTAGGCAAAATATTACAAATCTGGTTTTAATTTTCTTTGAATGTCACTGATGAATATGATACTTAATTATAAAAATCGCTTACATGTGCAATAAGTTGGTAAATGAAATCAAATGAGAAAAATTAGTGCAAATGAGAGAATTCTGATTACACTAAACAAACATGAAACACATTATACATGCTCGCACAAAGAATCAAATGATGAATTTTTTATGCAAAAGAAAATTCGAAAGGAGGTGCTACAAGGATGGAAGGGATAGAATGAGGCATGCACAAATTCAAATGCTTTATTACATATATAAATACAAAAGCACAACCAACCACATTACAACATGAAGGGAACATATAACATTGTTTTAAAAATATAAAAATAAATTTGTAACATTAAAAATATATAATACAACAAAAGAAATGTTTGATGTCTTGTGCATAAATATTTACTTTTGAACTTTAAGTAAAAAAAAAAAAATTGCAACAAAGAAACTTGACGAAATATAAAATTCTTGCACAAACTTTATATCAAAGCCATCAATAATATTAGAAATACTTTTGTTGATAAAGATACTAACATCAGAATTCCTGCAGAAGACTGTATTAACAGAGAAAAGTTTAAAAGAATTTACTTTTGGGGAGGGAGGTTCAAACTCGATAAGCCAAGAAATTAAAATCTGGAATAGTATACACCAAGGATATGCTTTGTATGAATTTTTGCACTTTGGCTAATTTTGGGAAAGATTCAAGTAAAGCATACGAAGAAAATGAAGGTTTCAATTCTGGAACTAAAGAATACCCTTTAATTATATATTTCAATGCACTTGAATGGAACAAGATGATGAACACAAACTCAGTCACTTATTAAGTAATCAACTAGATACTTGCATTCATACACTGCATTCCCCAAATATAATTTACGTGACCAACCAGGAAGTGCTGAACCTTCGAAAATTGTCTTATTAACTCATTTCAAAGGCCAAATGCATATAATCTGAATAGAAGATTAAAAGTATACAAAGTAGTACTCAATAAACAAATTCAGATGCACAAATAATAAGCTATATTTTCCTCTGAATGTTATAAACAAGCAATCACTAAGGGGTGCATTTTAATAGGACATTAATTTCTTAAACCAAATAATAATGAAATATGTTTCACACTGAGATAGCAAAGAAAGTTACAGACAAGGGAATCCACACCATAAAGTCTTTCACCCAATAAATAATTTTATATCAAGTCAATGAAGCAGAAAGCTAATTATAAATAACAGAAATAAAAAAAAAGTGCAAAATCAATGCATAGTGAGGTATTATATTGAGCCAAAAAAATTTCGTGATGCTAAAAATTAAAAATGCAAAAAAACGATTCCAAACGAAAATACTAAATGAAGCACAAATAAATCAATCAATTCAAAACAAAGAATTGGGAAACACAAGTATTAATTTCTGTAAGTAAAGCACTTATTGATAGCATATACCTTTAGGCAGGTACAAACATAAAAATTAGGACACTAACTTTAGAATTAATAAAAATCAGCACTAAAAAGTGATTTTTCTAACATTAAATCAAATTTGATACTAAATTAAGAGCATGCTTTATGCACAAAACATACAAATCACAAAATGAATTATGAATACTGTAAGTAAAATCACTATTAATGTAAAAATAGGAACTCTTTGCACGTTATGCATTAATTAAAATGCATAGAAAAATAAAGTTCTTTGTTCTAAAAAAAATATAGCTCAATGCTCTTTAGGAAGAACGTTCATTAGTCACCTCTGTTTCGTTGCAAGAACAATAACATTGGCAGGATCAGTATTTGCAATTTCACTTTCTCGAACTGCTTCTGCTAAGCTTTTGCATGCTGTTCTTCTAATACTGAAAATTAGAAGAAAAAAGTATTATTTAAAATCGCTCACACTTTTATTTCTGTTACTAACAATAAGACAGAGGCAACTTGAGAGAATTTTTAAAAAAAACATTTAATCTTAATTTGAATTAAGACAAAAAAGCCAAGTATTCAAATTAAATAATATTAAAAAAAAAAAAGGTGGCACTTATTTTATTGCATAAAAAATTACTTGCATTTGAAATTTCATACTTACACTTTAAAAGTGAAATCCCCAATAAGAGCAATAAATGGTATAATAACTAATCCCATCCAAAACACAGCTGATGAAAGCAACATGTGATCCTACGGCAGAAAAAAAAATAAAATGCAGTTTTTATTGAACAAATAAATGAAACCAAGAATTTTTAAAAGATGCTAGTATATTAAAGTAATTTTTTATGTAAAGGTAAACTAAAATTCTAGTTTTTTAATATCAGAGAGAATGTCCGTTGCTTATAAACAATTACTATAGAATTCTATAAGAGGTTCTTCATGATTGAACAGAAAAAAAAAAAAGAATATAAATAAATTTTCCATATAGAGAAATTAAATTACAGGTTATACAAAAAAGACTGCACTAAGAGCATAATAATAATAATAATATAATAAATAAGAGTATAAAGTTAAGATATTACAATAAACAAAACTTACCATGCCCACCATATCTGCTGCAATGGGTAAAGTGGGCCAACAATTACTGTATCCCCACAGAAAAATAAACCAACTAGCTATGCTGCCCCAAATAGCAAGGTGTGTTAACTACAAAACAAAGAAATTAATATACACACAGAACATGTTAACCAAAATACAATACCTATCATACAAAATGCACCGAATCATCCAAGAATTCAAAAAATTATGCTATAAAACTTATTCAAGATGAAGGCATGGTTATTCAAAACTTTTATAGTAAAACACTCGTGAAATATTTTTCATAACAAATCGAATAAGCAAACCATTTGCTATAGATTTTAATAGTTCTTATGGATTTAAATGTGTATGGTAGAAGCTACTGTAAAAAATAAAAACTACATGAACTAAACCAAAACATATTTGAAAATAGGTCTTCATTTTAAAGGAAATTGAAAGTATGCTTTTATTTAAATTAATGAAAATGTCTTAAAAATGTTTTTCAAAAGAAATAGAGTCTGAAATTTACAATAAATAATTAGAATAAATAAATCAGCATTATGCCATTTATTTTTCATGAACCCTCCTATAACAGAAATACACATTGATCCACCTGTTCTCTAGTTTTCTATGCATAAACACTTCATACTTTTTTGATCTGCATAACAAATCTAAATTTATTATAATAATAAAGTTTTCAATACTTTTATTCCTTTCATTTACTTCTAAAAAATGGTATATTAAATTATTTTGATTTAATATATAAATAATAAACTTTAACCAAAAACAGGCTTTAACAAAAATCTAAAATAAAAAATTAAATATTATAATTTTTAATAACTTCATTTTTATATTATTTAATATATAAATGAATGAAATAAATCAAAACACAGACATCAATAGAGATATGTAAGAAATGAACATACCCAAGTCCAAGCATTCATTTCCAATCCAGCTTTTAAACAAACTGTCACAACCACAAACTGCAAAAAATAACTCTATCTTAAAATGCAAGGCAAAAATATACATAATCAATTTACAAGAAATTATGTAACAAAAACAAATGAAATTTATTAATCTCAATATTATTATTGATCATTAAATTATTATTAACTAGCTGCCTTCGGCAACCAGCTTGTTTGCAAGGAATATAATTTCAATTGAATCTTGCATCATTTTATATTCATGGTTCTCTTAAAAGTATTTTTAAACTTCAGATTGTGGCAGATATTTAGCCCATGTTCTATTGGTAACCTTGGACCTCTTCTGTTCATTGTCTACATAAATGTTCTATTGGAGTCAAATCATGTCATGTAACCTCCAATTCCAAGTTGTCGGCACCATCTTCACTTTCTTATTCCTCTTGTAAAATGTGCATTTTATTTCAACATTAAAATGACACAGCACATTTTATGGGGAGCGGCATGTTAGCTAGATTAAAACATGATGAGAAAAGAATGAAAACATAGCTACCATACCCATTCAGCTTACTGGATATATTTCTTAATGTAAGCAAATCAATATCTCGGAGAGCTTGGTTTACAGATTTAACAAAAATTTTGACGAATTAGGATATTATCTCAAATTACAACAATGAAAGTGAGGTATGCAATTAAATATTTGTTTAAATGATGAAAACAGTTTGAGTTGTGCTGCAACAATGAAAAGTATTGTTGTGAATTATGCCAAAAAAATATTTTTTAATTTATTAAAATTTAAGAAAAAATTGCACAGAAACTTTATTGCTATAATTGGAAAGGTAATTTTTTGCACTTTCAAATGGTGTAAAAATAATTTTTGTTTTGCAATATTTGCGGAAGTTATTAAGGAAAAACGCCAAAATTTATCTTCATTTTTAATTAATTAAAATTTCAAAAAAAAAAAAAGGGCTTGGAGGAGCACCTTCTCAACCTCCAAGGGAAAACAACAAACAATTTAGTAATTCTGTGCAAAATCTTCAATTTTTTAATCATACTATAACTAATTTAAAACCAAATAAATTAAAAATACTAATAAATGCCAATAAGAACATAGGGATATGTGAACAATGTATATGAAATGACAGAACATCAAGTTCAAAAGGAAAACAACAAACAATTTGGTTATTCTTTGCAAAAACTTCAATCTTTAACTATACTATAACTAATTTAAAACCAAATAAATTAATAATAATAATAAATGCCAATAAGAACATAGGGATATGTGAACATAGCATATGAACACAGTTAACATTTAAGACTATAAATAGAGAATTGTATATGAATTAAAACCAAAAGTACTCGAAAAAGGCAATCCAAAATTTGGAATTTCAACAATTAAAGTGGATAGCTAGATTGTGGATTAGCTTGTCATGTTAAATCTGATTTTATTGAACAAAACATCCATGAAACCTAATTGTTGAAAAAACAGAAAGGGCGATCAACCCTAAATATGTAGAAATAAAGATGGGTACATCCCTGAATTATTGCAACATTAAAAGAAAGATCTAACATGTATCTAAACTAACATTAAAATATATTACACATTATCAAATAATTGCATGTTAACAAAGAATTTAGCATTTAAGAAAATTTTTAAAAATAATTTTTATAACAAAGAATTAATAAAAAAATCTGTTAAGTAATCCATAAAACATTTATTTTATTCATAACAAAAGATAATCCACCTCTTTTTTAAACAAAATTCTTAAAAGGTTAATGATAAATCGCCCACATGCTTTCAATACACACATATAGCATGAATCAAATATACTTACTGTGTACACCATGTTACCAAAAACAAGGTAACCTCCATCTCTGCCATTTGACCACACAATGTCTGAAATGAATAAAGATTAGTTATATTGAGAAAGCAATGAGAACAGACAAAAAGAAAAATCTAAAAACTGCTTTATACTTACCATTATCGACACTTAAGTATGTCAGCCAAAACAGTAACACTGAGTGAGCAATGGAGTCAAATATCCACACCCAAAACACCTAAAACAATTCAAAATTATTTTGTTTCAAAAAATGAATTATAAAGTTCTAGCAATATATATACATTTATATATATATGATTACTATTATATTCATTTTCAGGTATTATTATTAAGAGTTAAGAAATTTCAATTAACTTCAGAAAAACATTGTTTTAAAAGTTTCTTACATGCACATTAAAGAATTCAGACGACTGGGAACTTTTATACAAAGCTGGGAATTTAAGCATGGTTTCTGCACTACAGGTGCGGTCGAACAAACCTATGGCCAACGGTGGAGCTGCTGTAAATATCTGGAAAAAAAAAAAGGGATTAAACATGAATATTAACCATTTTCTTGAGGAAACAGAGAGTTCAAATTTCACATAATATTTACAGAGAGCCAAATTCCATAAAAGAATTATTTGAAAAAAAAAAGATATGAATATTCTAGAAATACTTTTAATTGCTAATCTTTCCACTACAGCAAAAGTTCGAGGAAATATCCAGATTGGATTAAGATAAAATTATAAGTATTTTTTTATCAATAATTTATTGAATATTATTTTAAAAAATTCAAAATTTACAATGCAAAGAAACAAATTTCATGATTTTTTTTCCTTCTTGAATTTAGATACTGAAATTCTCATCATCCTACTTCACACCACAGTGAAAAGGCATTAAATGTACCGAAATACCATATAATACCCAAAAATTGCATTGCAACAAAATGTCAATAAAGTTTTAAAATGTCTTAGAATAGCTTTTGACTGATCAAATCTCCAAATCTTGAAATAAATGACAAGGCAACTCATTATAAGAGCATTCCATAATGAAACAGAAAGTTGAATTCACAGAGCATATCCTTAATGACCATTCGAACATTAAATAATTTAAAAACAGAAGAAATCATTGCCCAAAAATCTGCTGCTTATCTACCATTCAGAATGCAATAAGCACAATGATTGTTGAATCATTAGAAAAAAACCTCTTGCTCATTCAAAAAAAAGGTAGACATCAAATAATTATTAACACCAAAAACATCCTTAATTTTAAAAATGACAGGGATTAACAGCAGATGGAAACCTTTGCAGTTAAGCTCTTTCTTTCAAAAAATAATTTTCACAAATTAAGTTCTTAACTGGGCCAAGGTTGCATTTTCCTATCGAGGCACAGAAAGGTACTGTCCAGGTTATTCTACAAAGCATGTCAGATCAGAATGCACACATTTCTGGAAAGGGCACATGTCCCAGAGACAAATCTGAATCATATAACTATGCAAGGTTAGAAACACCATCTTCAAATGGTAGATGCCATTATATACAGACAAGGGACTGAACAAGGTACATGCATGAAACCATTAATTGCAAACCACACAGATGTTACAAGATGGTTGCTTACATCTCCCACTGGGCCAATTTTCCCTATTACATTCTACATACAGTGTGTTGAGAAATAGTAACGCAATGAATATTAACCCTTTACAGCACAAGGCATTCAATTTTTTGAAATATTATGAAAACACATCATGAATGGGTTTAGTTCAGTGTCTAGGCATAGAAATCTACAAAAAAACCCTACTTCAATCCGAAGGGGGACGACCCCTCATATGAGAACCCCTTTACATACAGCCACCTTTATACACTCAAAAAATATTGTTGAATCTTACAGAAAATCATAAATTAAAACTTCAAGAATATTGGAGGAAAATTTTCGAGTTAATTTGCTAAAATTGTAAACGTCCAGAACTGAAAACATTTCTTGTCTCTTAAGTTAAGGAATTTTCCGAAACTTTATCTCTAATAATTCCTATTCCGAAATGAAATTTCATAAGGCTACTATACACTATATGCCCAAAAGTATCAACGAACACTTGCAGATTTTCACATTTTTTAGAATTTCGCCGGAATGGTTTAACTGACTGGCTTTAAACTTCGGACATGTAAAGAATAGACAATAAGTCACATTTTACATTGAAAATTCGATCCTGAGGGCAATTAGGGGACTGTCTACGAACTGATGAAGACAAAAATGCATTTGGCCCACCCCGCTTCACAGAATACTGATAACAAGATGAAACTTGCAGAAATGGTAATGTTTAATGGGCATAATATTTGCAGGAATTTTCGTAAACTCAGCACAAATATTTGGGAAGATATAAAGGTTTTCTTAAAACATCTCAAATTTTCCTACCTTTTTTTTCTTATAACATGCAGAGTTTAATGTTATATTATATGAAATTTACAGAAAAGATGACAATATGTTAGAGATGCATTTTGTAAAAATTTGGAAAAGAAATTTTGAATATTAAAGGAATTATGAGCATGTTTAGTAAATAATGTTTTACTGTGCATGCGCGAAACATAGAGTAATTTTTCTTTCACAACTTTAAAGCCAGATATATAGGGCAACTTATATAAAAAAAATTCAGTTTAATATCATTAGTATTCAGAGAGATATCGGCATTACAAGGAGCAGAATTTTAGCTCCTGTCGAAGAGAAGCTGAAAGATTAAGGGTTGTACACAAATTGATATTTTTTAAACTTCTTTAAATAGTTAATCTTTAAATAGTTAGTCTTATCTTTAAATAGTTAAATTGAATTGTATAGTGGTTAGAATTTGCTGAATACCCATGAAGACTTATCAATTAAATGCATAACTTAAATTCCAGCTAATTAGGCACTATAAATAACAAAAATTTTATTGCTTTAATTATATTATTTACATGATTATTAACAAGTTACATATTACAATTTTACGGCCAAATGATATTTATAAATATATTTCTTTTATGATGAAACGATTTTTTTATCTAATTAATTTCTTTTCTTAAAATATTTTAATAATTCTACATACTATACAATTCAATATAACTATTTAAAGATATAAGTTTAAAAAATATCAATTTATGTACAACTCTTCATCTTTTAGCTTCTCTTCCACAGGAGCTAAAATTCTGCTCCTTGTAATGCCGATATCTTTCTGAATACTAATGATATTGAACTGAATTTTTTTTATATAAGTTGCCCTATATATCTGGCTTTAAAGTTGTGAAAAAAAAATTACACTATGTTTCGCGCATGCGCAGTAAAGCATTATTTACTAAAAATGCTCATAATTCCTGTTATATTCCAAATTTCTTTTCCAAATTTTTGCAAAATGCTTCTCTAACATATTGTCATCTTTTCTGTAAGTTCAGTATAATATAACAGAAAACTCTGCATGTTATAAGCAAAAAACAGGTGGGAAAATTTGAGATTTTTTAAGAAAACATTTATATCTTCCCAAATATTTGTGCTGAGTTTACGAAAATTCCTGTAAATATTATGCCCATTCAACATTACCATTTCTGAAAGTTTCATCTTGTTATCAGTATTCTGTGAAGCGGGGTGGGTCAAATAACTTTTTGTCTTCATCAATTTGTAGACGGTCCCCTAATTGTCCTCAGGATCGAATTTTCAATGTAAAATGTGAGTTATTGTCTATTCTTTTACATGCCCGAAGTTTAAAGGCAGTCAGTTAAATAATTCCGGAGAAATTCTAAAAAATGTGAAAATCTGCAAGTGTCCGGATACTTTTGGGCATATAGTGTACATTCTAAAAGGAGTATTAGCCCTATACTAAACCTATTATTTTCCATTTACAGTTGAATTTAATGGTTGAGAAGCGACTGAAATTAGGTGTGCCACCAGCTGGCACACTGCGCCACAAAGGGTTAACAGTGGGGAGCATCAGGCGAGTTTGGAGGAACTCTTATTTTCCTCTTCTATATTACATAGAAGACACTATATAAAATAAGAAAAATACCTCTCCTGTACGAAACAGAACACCACCTTATGCCTAGAGTCCTTGTGAATCTTTATGAACAGTTTGAATGGACAGAAAGTGGAAGCTTATCGAGATCACAAAGCAAATATACTGAAAACAAGGGAATGGTTACATTGCAAGACCAAGATCTTTGTGTATACTATATAAAGTGTTTGACAAACACAATTTGGAATACTGCTACAAAAAAAAAATGCAGTGAACCTCAATTGTGCATAGGAGAACCTCAATTGTACATAGGAGAGGTATTTTTCATGCGGAATGGATAGCTTAAATACACGCAATATAGATTCCTGGGCAATGGAGAACCTGTATGCCAAGCGAATACTTGTAGTAAAACACCATTTTATTGTAAACATTTGATCCATAATTAGTGTACGCTCTTTAATACTGTTTTACTTCATACCAGTTCATCTGGATGGATGGATGGAGCTACCAAATATTTCAGAAGGAAGAAAAGCTAGAATTTTTCAATGAACATTAGGTGTAGCAATCCAAAGCAATGGTGCTCATGCCCATTTTAGTTATGATGTTTGTAAACCACCAAACATGACAGTTGAACAATGGAAGATCGGACATGTTGCAATAGCAGGAAAACTACATCCTCAGTCATCCATGATATTCCAGGGGTCTTTCCAAATATTAAAGACACCAAAAGCTAATGAAGCTAGACATATGTTATAGCTTGTGGGTGCAAGTTTGAACCTCCCGTGACTTCTGTTTTCATTTCACAAATAAACCTATTATTATTACTGATAAAACATTTTGTTCACTTGCATGCTGCTTTTAAATTCCTCCTCTTCTTTCTACATGAGTTAAAAGACAAAGTCTATTACAAGTTTATGTTTCCTTATGAATCCAATTCATTTTTGAACAACCTATCCTTCTCAGAAGTTTGTACATGCTGTAATGAAACACACAGCATGTGGTAGCAAAGTTGGTGATACTATATATCTTAAGCAATATTTAAAGACAACTTGGAAAGTTCAAATTGAGCAGTTTTTCTGCTTTGATGTACAAAAACAAAGTATAAAAAAATCTAAACATCATTTACAGACAGTTAAAAATAAATGGGAAAAAAGGATAGTAAGAAAAACAATGGCTTACCACATTGTATAAACCTATAGTCCACCGTTCGAAAAGAGTTTGGCCGGACCAGCCGCTGACAATTGCAAACCAAAGCTGAAAAAAAAAAGGTGATTTTTCTTTTATTGATTACATATGTAATTTACATTTGAATAATCGATAAAAAAAGAAAGTCAATTAAAAAATACCATGAAAATTGAAAAGGCATCTACTTACCTCAATGACATATAAGCAAATATTTTTGTGGAATGAATATAAAATGAGCTTGCACAAACGGGCATGACTCCAAGCTCCATGAACAAAGAGGAGTCGAGTCAAATAACGAAACTAAATGTCAAAAGAAAAAAATTAACAGAATGAAAGAACATAGAACTGTTTAAAAATAACTTTGACAAAATAAAAGGTCAAAAAGTAGACTGAAACAAGTAAATATCTCAAGAAACAAAACTTGACATTTACAAAATCATAACCAAGTAGAGATTCAATCTCTGCTAATACTAAAAGAAAAAGTGTGTCTGTGTATCTGTTGGCGATCTACAGAACAGACCGTTGAACTTAGAACTACCACATTTGGTACAAGTATACTTTGGAGGGTAGAAATACGCACCTCGGAGCCATTTTTTTCAAATTTTAATTATTTGAAAATTAAGCGACTTTTTGGCCATTTGTGGATATTTTTTCGCGAATAATTTCCGAAGTAATTATCGCTTAAAAATTATTTTTATACCATTTTAAAGTGCAAATTTTCACCTTTCTAATGATGTCAGTTTCAACTCCGTAGATTATTTTGGCGAATTTTAAAATTCTTTTAAAAGCACCATCTATTGCTCGCAAATTGGTGAAGGTTGACAAGGTCATGGAAAGTTGTACTCTCTTCGGAAGAGAGCTGTCCTCTTTTTCCCCTTCTCGGGATGACGTGGAAACACTTTGCTGTATCAGTGTTGGCATTACAGAAAAGATTCACAGTTCACTAACCCAAAAAGTTTTTTCCTCTAAATTTATTTTTTTTAATTGATTAGGTTAAGATAAATGCTGATTTTTAAATTTTTTTAAACAAATCACTTCTAATCTATTTTGAAATGTGGAAAGTGACTTTTCCTCTGAAACTAAATTTAACGCTATGCAATATTTTTTTTTTTGCAGAATTTTATCAAACTTTTATTCCTGTTTCAAGTTATACATGCTTTACTAATCCTTCAACAAACTTAATTAGAATACCAGAATCATAGCAAAACAGATAATGAAACATCAAATTAAAAAAGAATTGAAACAGATTTTTGCCCTTATAAATATTTTTTTATATAAATTTATAATTGTTTTCTGATTGATTTTGTTTTAAGGACTGTCTAATATTGGCTCGAACTATACAGTTTATTACATTTTTGTGCATTTCAAAATTGTAGCAACAAGCTCAAATTAGTATTTGAAAAGTTGCAGCTAATAAGTGCATTCATTTACTGTTCTCTGAATTTTAAATTTGGTTTACGAGCTGAGAAACTTAGAACTTTGAATTTGTGCATCGTTAGATTATCTTTTGTACTTTGTATCCTGGAGGCATCTCTATTTTGCAACTCGTAGTTTCATCTAAAGGAACCAACAAAACCCCCCTTATTTTAATGACATGTTACTTGATTTATAATAATTTGTTTGAGTTTTCAGTTTTATTTTCTCTTTCAAAAAAAAAAGACAGTTTATTATGTTCAAAAATTTAAAGTAGAAATTATTTCTTTGGATAAATAGCTTTAATTCGAAATTATTAATAGTAAATGCAACAATAACAGCTATTTCAAACAAACTATACATGTTGCATTTAATTGATATAACTGAATCATTTTAAGTTATAAGTTCTAATATGGCCAAACTAGCTGGTCACCAAAGGTGGCTAATAGTAAATATTAAAGATACTTGAAAAGATGTTGCCATTTCTGCTATTCAATTTACTTAAATTGGACTTAAGAAATATTTTTTTTCCCACTTTATATCACTGAATGAAAACATCATACAATGAATTAATTAGCATATATTTATGCAGTGACCTTATGCTGATGTCATTTCTGGATAATGTAGATATAATACATTTCTACATTATTCCCCTGTCCCTGTATCGCAATAGAAGCAAATGCAGTTGTAAAAGAGTTACAGTTCAAGTTCATTTATAAATTAAAGTTCAATAAATTCTAAAAATATATTAATATGAAAGTTTATTACCTGAGCAATAGAGTAATCAGATGCACATGCAGCTTGTAAGCCCTCAACTCCACTAATACCAACACCAACATGAGCAGCCTAAAAATTAATTTTAAACATTATGAATTAAGATCCATGTGCATTGAAAAAGATTTTAAAACTAACTGTAAAAATTATAGAACATATATAATAGTCATATAACAGTTATAAAACATCTTGCACACACATATACATTAAAAAAATTACACAGTGAAATAAATAAATACATAAAAAGCACCAAAGAAAATTTCATCTTTGTTTAGATATGAGCACAGCAAACTTTTATTTGAGTAAAAATAATTCAAAATTCAGTAGATAAAAATGCAATACATAAATGCCAAATGGCAGCTCTATAAAAATAAGTATAACTTAAAACAAAATTTGATGAGAAGATATGCTGGATTGAGAGATAATTCAAAAAGCCTAGGTGATTTTAATTAAACTGGAGTATAAACACATGTAATAATCTCATTTAATTTTACTTTAAATTCTAATATATATTTTAAAATCCTAGTACAATATTAATGTATTCCAAAACCACTCCAAAATCACTTTTCTTAAACTCCAGTTTTGTTTTATTTCTCACACGGGATTGTATATTAAATCTCACGTTTTAGCATATTTATTACTAAAAGAATATTTTAATCACTTCCACGTGCACACATAAATCGCGAATTCGGCGTCCTTTTGGCACCAGACTTTTCCCTAAAACACTTACATAATTTAGTAAAAATAGCTAATATTCCCTTCACTTTGATCATGTGTCTATATGTTTATCCCTTATATGAGAAAATGTAGGGATTTTCTGTTAGCTTTTGACTTGAAACTTTCATACGATGTGTACGTATATTCCGCCACTCTCACAATATGTTGAATAATGAATAATAAAAAAAAATAGCTCTTTATTCAGCCTTTTAATGACTACAACAATAAAAACATTATATATATATATATATATATATATGTTAGCAAATACTACATATAAAATTCAGCAAAAAAATCACCACTTCTATTTTTTCATAAAAATTTCAATTTTATATAAAGTATATGAAAATTTGAGTCTTGTTTGTGTATTACAAATAAAAAATTCAAAGAAATGTATGGAAAAAGAATGAAAATTGAAAAAAAAATAAGATTATAAGAATTAAATAATCAAAAACTACAAATAATTCTGAAGTAAAATAAGTACAAAAATATGTTCTTCAAAATATACCTGTATCATGGCTACATCATTTGCACCATCACCAATAGCTAAAGTAACCATGTTTGTTGCTAAATGTACCATTTCAACCATTTCAGCTTTCTGTATTGGCGATACTCTGAAATTAAGAAAATATTTTTAATTTTGAAGAAAAGCAAGTCAATAGGAGAAAAAAAAATGTTAGAAAAAAATATTAATAGCACCTGAATGCTACAAAATCTTAATCTTCATTACAAAAATACATACCAAATCTGCAAGATCTGGTACGTAACAAATTTTTCCGATACAGGTTGAACATTTTTTTTCAAATATACTTACGAAGATGAATCAAATGGTTTAATCAAAGAGGCTATGACAAATAAAAAAATCCAAAAGCAGTACTAAATTTGAATTGAGGTGGAGGTTAGTTATTTGACTATAAAAAAAACAACAACAACTCTAAATCTACGTGGGGGGTTCAAATACATTTCTTTCTTCAAATTTGGTGTGGTACTCATTTTTAAAGCAATTTACGATACAATTACTACATATCTAAATTTCATCACACCAGGAAAACAGGCCTTAAAGATTACAAGCGATATATAAATTGGGAATTAGAAAGCAGTGCTTGCCATATTTTGTTCTGAAGTGTCATAATGTTCAATATTCAAAAATTCAATTCCAGCAACAGAAAATCAGATTTTATTCAAATATATTACCTGCAGCAGATAACACTCTTGCAAGACAAGGCAATGTCTACAAAATCTCTTCTTACATCAGAAGATAGAGCATATTTTAAAGTCTGAAAACAAATATCAAATCTTCATTATTTAACACGCAATATGTAAAAGCCTTAAAAACTAAAATGAGATTGTTTCAGTAAACTTAACTCCTAGAATAATGGAGCATAAAATTTTAAAACTTCTTTGAACAACTGGAGTTTCAACAAACTCTAGATTTTCATGTAGACTCCCTAATAAAGGCGATGACTCTTTGCAGGAAAACTGCAGATCTTCGACAAGGCGAGCACTGCTATGACTGCTAAGATTTTTATTACCCTCAGAAGAGGTGGAAGGATGAAAACACAAGCCAGAGTATCACCCCTCCCTTCTGACTTATGCATATAGTGACACAATATGCATCTTTTGTGCTTTATATTATTATAAAGAAAATGGAGAATTATTTTGGACATCTTCCTTTCCACCAGCAGGTTCCAAGTTTAATACAGATCTACAGTTTTGATGATATCAAATTTTATTTATCTAGCTTGTTGTGTTAGTGATTTATCACATTCATATACACTTTAATAAATATTCCGTTACCAGTCACCTCCACAATGGATTTGGTTCCTTCTACTCGCTGCATTTATGAGTTACCACGTTCCCATGTATGTAGACCGATATACAAAAAGACTTCCAACTGACAGATTTTGTCCAAAATTTGATAGAATCTAAAATTTTGGTGTAAAAATCAGACACCAAATTTCATCCATCTAACCTCATATTAAGTTATCACGTTCGCAGATAGAGACATAATTCCAAAAATTTATTTTTTCAACTCGGGAAGGTCTAAAATGTAGAAATTCATCAAAACCTCAGGTCGAAAATTTTGAGGAATGAAATGCTTTCATTTTGTAAGAATCATATCAATAAAGAGACCTATGTGCCAAATATGGGCAAGTTAGGGAGGGGGCAGTCTGCTAATATAACTACGAACTATAAACCAGGTCATATTTGGCATTAAAAACATGAAATAAAATCAGTATTATTTTGACTTCACAATGTCCTCCTAACTCCAAGACTATCACTTGGGTGATCAATACCTGCTTTGCTACTCCCTCTTGCTATGGGTTCTGAAATTGGGCTATCAAGATTTTCAATATTTATAGAAAATTCAATTTTTTTTTTAAATTTCACAAAAATATGCTTTTCTACTATAAACCAGTGGTGCACAAACTTTTTAAATTTCTGACCCCTTCACTTCGTGTAAAATTTTTGGCAACCCCGAAGGGGTCACAACCATGTTTTGGGACGAAAAGCGTTATATTTACTTATTATCAAATAAATTTCTTCGAATTTAGTGACCTCCACCACTGCTATAAACTTATTGTTTTCCTCATTTCCATAAATCTGGATATAAATACATATTCAGATTTTATCTTCGCACTTCAATAATTGTTTACACATAGATTTCATTGCGAAAAATGCCTTACCTTTCCATCAATAATCAAAGCTACATCATGTTCTTTCCTTAACAAGTCACCAAAATCTTGCATGTGGCGTCGAATAGCTTCTCTAGTATTCTAGAAAGAATAAAAAAAAAGGTAATTAATGATAAACAAAACCTTTTACTTTCATTAAAATATATAATGCCCAGCACAGGAAATGCAATGATTATAGAAATATTAAAAGTTTGGTAATGCTATTTAAACTTTGAACAAAGACAGATAAGAATAACCAAAAGGTTTGGTTACAAGCTTTTACTCACCTATATATACATGATTAAAGTGAAAGTCAATATAAATTTTGTTAGGCAATGCATAGTTCAAGCTGACATAGAACAGAAAGAATGAGAGAGGCAGCATTGCACATTAGTATCAATTACAATTTGTCCAACCAGGTCAGGCCAACTCAAGTATGAGGATGAGAAGTGAGTATATAATTTAGCGGATTTCTGCTTCCAAGATGGCATTATTCAGAGGAACTTCCTTTTCCCAATGGTAGGTTGTACCTCTTTTGAAAAGTCATGTCATAAGAGGGTCTACTTTACACAATCTACCTTTATGATGCAGTTTCGTAGGTGTGGTTAGAAACTGGGTATTATGAAATACCATAACAGAACATGCATTATCAAGTATCATTTTGAGCTTATCCTTATTCTGAAATTATGGCATAGGATGTATGCATTATCCAAGTATGCCTTGAAAAGGTTTAATAAGTAAGAGGTTTGATGATTGTGCCTACATAATTCTTTTAACACTCTGCTGGGACAAAAGCATAGCTTTAATTAACCATACCTTTATTTTATATATTATTTATATTTTATTTTATATATTATTTATAATTAAATGCAGTAAATAAATAAGAGTTTAAATGCGGGAAGTGGAATTAATAATATAAACCATGGATACTTTTTTTTGCTAACACAAGCAAATTAAGCTCAATACTTACATCTAAACTATTTTCATTTATCACCATAAGAGCCATGGATGGACTTAATAATTTGCAAGAGTAACCTAGAAAAGAAATCTCATTATTAATCTGATATAGAAGAAAATTTCCCCAACTAACATGCTTTTGCCAACGTCAGCAGAGGAAAATAACTTATTTTGTGATGTAAATTTAATTGCTCTCTGTATTTTTTTAAGAGTTTATTATAGTACCCTGAGATTCCATCTCCAAAACTCAAATAAAATATAATGTTTGCATTTATTTTGTTTAAAAGTAAAAAATGCAGAATGAAGTTTTAATTTTGAAGACAGCATGAAAACTAATGTATATACAATCGAACGTCGCAAATCCGGAATCGTCGGGACTTCGGCAATTCCGGATTTGGGATAATTCTGGATCTTAGATCATTTCAATATTAAGAAGTGAATTTAACATCATAAAACACATAATTCAATTTAAATTTTTTAAAAACATATTTATTACTTGTTTTCTTTGATTTATAAACATAATTAATATTATTTCTTATTAATTTTAACATTTTTACAAAATATTTCATTTAAAGTGAGTTGCTTCATTAATTTTGGTTTTTGATTCAGTAACTTTCTCTTTTATTTTATGTATCGCCGTTATGTCCGACTCCGAAATAAAGTCTCTTTGCTCAAGTCCTTTTATTGTGGTGTTCAACAGTTCCACTAAGCTGTCAATTGACATTTTATCTTCTGCTTGTGTTTCTTCTTCGCTATCGGATACCGAAGTTTTGGAGTTCATCAACTCTATACTGCATATTTCAGCATCAGTGAGCTGACACACTGTCGGAGCTTTATTGTCGCAATGCAGTACTTAAAAGGCGTCATATTCGGATATTTCTTGTCCTCTTGACTTGACGTAATCAAGTAGTTCAAAATTTTTTTTTCTTTAGAGATCTGAAATCGGTATCCACGTTTTCTTCGTCCTCATAGAATATGGTTGCCGGCCACATATATCAACTCACATAAGAGAAGTACTACATTCGCGAGGGCTAGTTCGGAATTAAAGACAATCACGAATTTCTATAATATTCCATTCGTTCTGGGCAAATCCTCTTTGTGAACCAGAAAGGGAGAGAAAGTTGCACACGCATCTTATTTGTTAACATTTCTTACATTCTGGACTAGTTCGTTTTGAGCGCTAGAGAGGGGAAGGTATTGTAACTCCGCGATTCGTTACAATACCCCCTCCCCCGCAATACTTTCGTCGCACATCGTTGTACAAGTGGTTAAATACTTTCCCTCCCCAGATAGTTATGACCGGTTTCTGCTGACTCTGGGCGCCGATTTGTTAGATAAAAGTTAGGATATATTCTTTTTTTTTCCCCTTGGGGAAGGGCTTTATGGAATGAAAAAGGTCCGGATTTGCGACGTTTGACTGTATTTAAATCTGAAAAATCAAAATTGGAATGCTAAGCCTGGCTACAGCTGAAAAATGAACTTAAAGCACTACAAGATAACTTTATCAGTTAGTAAACTTAAAAAAAGACCAGGAATCAAAGAACAGCAAGCTCTACATTGGTTACCAGAGGTGGAACCAGTAAGGGAGGTCTGGGGATTCCCCTGTCAGGAATGCTATTTTTGTGGCCCGTTCATGTAATAGACTATTCAACTAGTAGATAAATAAAGATCTAGTGAAATTTGAGAGGGTCATCATTACAGCCCTCAGTACAGCAGGTCGTGGCCACCACATAGGGGAGACCCTAACCCCATCATTGGGTGAACTCTAACACCACTCCTGTGGGTTACATAATGTCTGAACCACCATCAAGAAAAATACCCTATCTATCCTTAGTTCATAGCCATAAAAAGGTAACATAACCTGTTGGTCTGGTTCATAACCATCTCTAAAACATGGCCAGCTGGATGATGATTCACTAAGAATGTTGTAATTCAAATGTTACAAGATGAAAGAAGTGATAAAAGACTATATTGTCAGAAGCAAATAAATTCCTTACACATTATAGCAAGAAAGAAATTATAAGCTTACCAATGTTTATAGCAGTTTCTTGTTTATCACCAGTCAGAACCCAAAATTTAATATCTGCTTTCAATAAATCAGAAATAGCTTCAGGTACACCCTGAAAGAGAGTGGCAAATAAGTTTAATTTGAGTAAAAATACTTCACTGAAAAATAATAACATAAAAAAATGAAATTTTGCGGAACTTTAAATAAACACAAGTATTTGAAGACTAAACATACTGACACTTCGCCAATGCATTGAAACCGTCACTGGAAAACGGTCATTTGATAGGTCGTGGTAAGTTTATTGTTAACTGAACTATACAAATTCTAGACGAAATTTATAAAATTATGCTCACAAGTACCAAGAAGAAAACGGAAGATTTTAGTGATGGTTTTGTGACAATTAATTGAATAGTTAACTTTTAATTAATTAAAATCTGTGTTACCATATACAAAAAAGATTACTTCATCTTTAGTGTTGCCATTCCTACAGAATGAAAATATTATAGATATTTTAATTTCAATATTTAATTCAATTTTGGGTCACTCTTTAAAAATTATCAACAACTTTCGAGAAAAATTAACTTTTGGCAGATTTTAAAATCATTTGGTATAATCTGTAATTTTTCAAGAAGCTATGGGATTTAAAAATCATTTGGTGCAACCGATAATCTCATTTTAATTTAAAATAAAATTGCAGATGAAGAGGATTTTGTGTAAAATAAAAAGCATATCTCAAAGTTGATTAGCTGCATTTAAAATAACAGTGGACTTCTGTTTGTTTTTGCTGTCTGGTGGATACAAATTGAACCATGGACTTGAATCAATATTACTCAGAAAATATAACATTTCTAGATTACCATAGAGCAAAATGGGAAAAACATGGATTTTGTTCACTTTAACTCTGAACCCTCCAAATACAAGAGGAACATATTGTTTATATTCAATTGCATTAACATCCCATTTTCAAGCAATTGAGGGCTATTTTGGGAAAGACTCATAATTTTGAACCTTTCCCCCCCCTTTTGTCAAGTGCGATTGATTTCACACCTGTGGTGCGTGCTTTCTTCATTAGAGTGACTCGTCCAGATGTGTTTGGGGAAGAGGGGAGTTTTCTTACAATTCGGACAATGCCAGCTGTCATTGTGTTTTTTCAGGGGGAAAGTGAATTTCCCTCATCCTTAATAGTGTAGCTCGGACATTCTCATATTTTGAGGTCCCTTTATTTCAATAGCCTTACGAATCGGAGGGTTAAACCAATTTGGTAGGCTGGTGCAGAGTGGGAAGTGTGCACCACACCAGCGGAAGGATGTTTGACCAACAACATCAGATTTAATGTGCATCAGACCCACATACACACCAGTTCTTCAGTAGAATCGAGTTTTGAAAATGGAAACCTCTGGCCCTGAAGTCGAGACCTTGGCATCACGGCCCAAGGAACATAACGAATGGAAAATGAAGAAATTTAAACCACAATTTATAAACACACTTACGTCTTGCAACTTATCTTCAATGGCAGTGGCTCCTAGCAGAGTCAGATTCTGAAAAACAAGTTAGCAAGTAATGCTCACATTACAAAGCAATAAAAAAAATTAATTGTTACCAAACTGAAAATATTCAAACCGACTAAAAATTAACAACTTACAGTTTCAATTAGCTGAGCTGCATCTTGTATTTTTCTTTCTCTGTATTGAATAGCTGTGCTCGCCTTATGAAAGGTTTCATTCCATTGCTAATGATGGATAAAGGAACATGTTAATTATACAGTTTTAATAATTCTATATTTTTTCTGATACTTTGAGTAATTTCAAAAAATTAGGTACTTACTTCATAAAATTCTACTGGAATTTCAGCAACGGCCAAACATAATGTCCTTAAACCTAAATAAGACACACAATAAGTGATGGCATTTCAAAACATAAAAATGTCATAAAAGTAACTGAAAGTAATACACTATGATGTCCAAAAAAGAAAGCACAAAAATTTTTAGCAAGCCATGTAAGATACAGTAGCCAAAAAACCTCTTTAAAAACAATTCTCAAATTTTCATGTCACAGTTTCCCAAAAAGGTATGGGTTTTCTTTAATTTCTGTGCATGTTTAAAGTTTCTAGCCTAGAAATTAATACCCTACATTGTAGATGCACAGGCTCTACATGTAAAATCAGTTTATTCTGGAAAGTCATTCATTCTAAATTAAAAAAATTGATCATAGCAATGCATTCATCTTTGTTTCATTTCAGCAGTAACTGCAATATTGATTCAGCAGTAATATTGGAAAATTGAAGCAATCAAATGAAATGACATCATATGCACCTTTTCTAGAAATTTACTAAACAGCCCTCCTATTTGAGATTAGTGCTTAAGTAATAAACTTCATTTCCCACAATTTACAAGTATATTGCAATAAAAACATTTAACCTTACTTTTCATGATTTAGCATTGTAGTTATCAATTGGTTTGGAAAAATAAACAAGAAAACCTTTCATCAAATAAGGACTTCTTTAATTGTGGGTTATGGCTCCATGTGGGATCATAAAAAAAAAATGGTTATAAAATTTCTCTTGTGGTTTTTTTCTTTTAGACTAGGGTTCCCCAATCTTTTTTCCCTTGCATACCCCTTGATTATTCTTTTTGTTTTTGCGTACCCCCTACTATCATATTCAACACTCCCAACCATCCATCTATGCAAAGAAGTTTTTATCAATAATATTAAGGTTAGCTTAATTCAGCTTACAAGTGAAATGACTTGAATTAATAACATTAGCAGAACTTATTTTTACATTTTATTCCATTTTTACAATAGTATTAGTTCAACGCCAAAGTTAATGAAAACAGTATTGTAATTATTTCATTTTAACTTATAAGGACAGCTAAAAATTACACTTTGGAATAATCAACAATTCAAGTGGTATAGTTATTAAATAGCAAGTATTCACTTGGAGGAAAAAAAAAAAATTCTCTAACTTTTTAAATCCCTTAGGTTTTCTTGTTTCCACCATTAACAAATTTGATTTTGCATACCCCCCAAATGGTCCTTGTACCACAAGTTCGGAACCTCTGTCTTAGACTCTTCAACATTTGTAAGCAAAAATAATTATGGAAAGAGTCTTGACTTCAGAGATTTCAATTCTCTTGTATTGAATTTGTAGTTAGCATTAATTAAGGCTTCATTTTCTAACATTAATGCTGTACAATTTTTTCTGATGGAAATAGGGTTGTGAAAGTTTTTTTTCACCCATAAAAAGTTCACAAAATTGAAAAAAGTTTCAGAGTTTCTGCATTAAATGATAAAAAAAAACAGCCCCTTTTTCATACATAATATTTGTTGCATGGACTTTGAAATGTTCAACATTAAAATTTTGCTTCTCTTCAACAGAACAGTGAGAAATCATTGTTCTTTTCAGCTTTCTATAGGAAATTATATCATAGAGACTGACGCGATTTCAGACTGAAATCTTTTTTTATCGTGTAGAACACAGCTATTACTTAAGTGAAAGAGATGACACAATTAAATCAAAATTAAGCTAGAAATACAAGAAGTCACATTACGAACCACTGCTTGCAAATTCCTTTAAATGCTCAAGAGTGACATCCTTATGCATCTGGCGATCACTCAGTCTCTCATAAATTACTGTGTCCTGAAACAAATTAAAAACGGTATTCAGGATTACAAGTTAAAACATAACAAGAAACAGTATAAAGTAATTTCCAGATGAAAGGTAATTTCATTAATGAATACAATCATGGACAAATGTTTGAACAAGTCAGAGAATGTATTATAAATAAAATTCAAAATGTACTTACAGCTCCTTTGCAGTATAGTTTTATTTTTCCATCAGGACCTCTCACAATAACGGACATTCTTTTACGATCACTAAAAATGGATAAATTGTTAAAAGCAAGCACAACTTTTTAATTAATGAGACAATTAAAATAATCTTTTAACAATTAGACTTAAATATTCAGCATCTCACCTAGTAAATTCCAAAACATTAAGAATGGCATACGTTTCTTCCTTATCCAACTGAAAAACAGTGCATTAATTTCTTTTGCAACATATTAAATTAATTACTTGTCATAAATTATGCAAGTATGTCATAAATAGTTTTTAGTAGGCAAATAATGAAACAGCAAACAGCATTAAAAGTGAAAAGTAAGGATTATATAAATAACTACTAATCAAATTAATGAATAATTATTCATCTCATAAATTACATAGGGGAGAAAAGTTTAAAAGGTACTTCCTGAATTTTACCACCCCCTTGATAAACCACCAAATATAGCAGCCCCAAACTGTCTGCAAATAGTATCAACTTGGTACCATCTTGCTTGGTGCACAACCATGGGCCGTGAAAATCAAAAAGTACCATTTAAATTAATTTTATCATTAGTACCATTTCTAAATAAAATGTTTTTTTTTTTTTTTTTTTTTTGCAAATGCAGGTAAGGAACAACATTAGTTTGGGCAATGTCACAGTGATAATTATGAATAAGAAAAGTACAGAAATGTCAAGTCAAAATATCACATAGCTGAAGATTTAAAAAAGCAAAAGAAGGCTATTACAAAGTGTCATAAGATAAAAAAATTCAGCATATGAATCAATTGCAAAGAATCTTTTAAACTATTAAAAATATATTATTACTGAACAATATTTTAAATTCAGACATGTTACTTTTAAAGGATACATCAATATAATAATAATAATAACAGGCATTTGTTATGCATAACTTACCTTGATTGCATGTTTGTTATTGAAAGTTAAAAATGAAGATGCTTTTTCTAAAGAAAAATAAAAATTACCTTTAAATGCAAAACTTACTGCTTTAATTATAACGGAATCTGGTGTCCGCGTTGTGAAAACAAAGCCAAGTTGCTTTGCTCCTTTCACTAGAGCTCCTTCATCTACAAAAAATAAACATAGTATTTATGAAACTAAAAACAGCTGCAGCTGAGTAGAAATGAGCAAGTTCTATTCAAGTACTAAGTTTTTTTTTTCTCCATTTGATTTTTAAATATGCAGAAGTTAAAATGATTATGAGGCTGTTAAAGAAAAAATTGCAGTTTTCTATTTTATTTTGGAGTTGCCTTTTAACAAGAAAATCATTCAGCTGAAATAAAAAATAAAAGTAATTTTTAGTAGGCATACAAAATGTTCTTCATTCATATCCTTCAAAATTACTGATTTAATGAATGTCGAATTCTGAGCATAACAGAACTTTGTGACATGATCATTCTTCTTGGTTGTACCTTTAACCTTCCACGTTTCAGAATTAGTTTTTTCCATTCATCATATTCAGCTTTAAAGTGAATAACATGTTTATTCATAATAATAAAAAATAAACCTCTCTAAATTCAAAATTCTTCAGATCACAAAACGTCCATTATTTACTACAAACACTGCTTTATCTAATTTGAAAGCTCAAATTCAAGAGGCCAAAATAATTATTTGTTTGGATAATGAAAAACAGTACAGTTGACAGTTTGAATTTTTGCTTTGTTTTAAGCATTTACTATTCATTATACTCATAATAATGTTAAGAATACTCAAATAGTTTCTTCAGCCAAAAACTATTCCACTGTTTCATCACAGAAATTCTTTTATGACACACACACGTGTGTGTGAATTTATGACTGCTTTATTCTAAAATCATATAAAAATTCAAAATCACAATAGAAAATATACTTTTTTAAAAATCATGTTTTCTATTCAAAAAGTGTGGTCAATTTCCATTCTTTCTTCTAAGCATTTATGTAAGTAAAATAAGAAATGCACTCTCTTGAAGTTCATTGATTTTGATATAATAACAATACAAAAAGCAAGATAAAACAAAATTACCTGGAGAAGCAGCTTGATAAAGGAGATCCCCAGTGTCTTCATCTTTTTCTGGGACTACAGTATGGCAAACTGCCATCAAGATCAAAAATTCCTTTATATATGCAGCAGTAGGCTGTGAAAATTTGAAGTTTAATTAAATATATAGAGGAAAAAAACAAATCAGAGGAATCTACTGACTTCTCAGAGATTTTGTATTTTAAGATTAATTTCTTAGATTTTTAATATAAATAAGTATTAATTTAAATTATGGAAAAGTGCATTGTATTAAAAATACAAGGGAAAAAATTTTAAGAATTAAAGCAGAATTTGAAACTGGGCTGGAAGATTTTAAAGACGCAGAAATCAAGTTTCCTGAATTTTCTTTGACTTTATCAGTACCTATTCATATACAAAAGAAGGTAATCAGTTTTCATAAAATTCCAATTTGAAGGCAAAATTCAGTCTCATTTGATTGCCTGAATTCACACATATTGACAAGCCAGTGCCTGACCAACAGCAGAAGAAGGTTATTACACTTATAAAATAAGTCTCTAATAACATCAAAAAACAGAAACATTCAAATTGAGAAAATTTTCAAAATAATCAAAATGAATCAATCACATATACCTGAAGTATGAAAGATGGTAACCAAGAAGAGATAATAAATATCATGGAAAAAAAGTTAGCATTATGTTTTTTGTGAATAAATTTATATCCATCTTAAAACAAAATATTTTTTTTTCAGTCACATAATCGCTGACCTAGTTTATTTGGCTTCTATCAGCTTTTGAGTAAAACATGGTTGGTTTAGAGTATTGTGAATTTTTACTACTGACATAAGAATCCATAACAACTCTAGAACTTTCCACACAGTAAGAGAAGATAAATACACCTGTTTGTGCGAAATTTTAATGATGATTAGTTTATTTTTAGAGAAATTTTTAAAAGTTCCTTCAATAGTGATTGATTTTGCAAGAAACATGATTACACAGTAGACTCTCGATTAACCGGGACGACCCCCCCCCAAGGATGCGCACATTGTGGCCGTTGGAATGTTTGGGAAGACCGCATTCTTCTCAACCCTTCCTATTGTATTGGACTCATCCAGCCAGACTCACGTTAGTCTGTTCTGAAAATGAGGATGAAGAAGCTGTGGAACAATGGATTAACGAAGATTTGACATTGGAATGTCGTGAAGTTTTAAGTGATGATATTGTGTCCTGTGTAACTTGTGGTTCAGAAGAAAAAAAGAATTTCGAAGAATATCCTGAGAGTGACGAGGGAAATCTTGTAATTCATCAAAAATTAAGTCATGGTGATGCATTAGTACACCCTAAGGCTTTACTTAATTACTTGGAGCAAGAAGATGAAAGCACACCTGCAGAAAAAATGGTATTGAGAAATCTGAGTAGTATAATTCGTCAAAGAGTAAATGAAAGACAAAAACAGACTTCTATCATTTCATTCTTCACAAAACAGTGAGGTAAACTACATCTGTTTTGTTTTTAATTGTACGAATTATAAATATAAATAACATTAAAATTTCTTGTTAATTCTTTTTCTTTTGTATTAATTAAACTATTAATGTCTTATTGTATAATAATTTTACATTTTCCATCATTTTTCCGAAAATGTTCATCAAAATTTGCATAAGTTGGATTATCCCAGATATTCGCTTTTCCGGGACGAAGCATTTCCCGACCATCCCGGTTAATCGAGAGTCTACTGTATTAAAAAATTATGTTGCACTTTGATTTTTCGGTGTAATAAAAATCTGCTGCCGTAGGTAATTTTTCTTTCATAAAAACTGTTGTTTTTGTAAAAATTGCATGGAAAGCAAAATAGTGCAATTCCAAAATATGTATAAAATTCCTACAGGGAAAAAAAGGTTATTTTAGTTTACACTATTTATTCAAAATAATACCATAACTTCTTTCACATATGTTTTTTATGGCGAGAATAATATAAATAAACATATATCATTCATAAGTTCAATCTGCTAATTCAAACTTTCACACAGGTTTAAATTGAGCATCTGAATCATAAAAAATTAAGATAATTTACAAACATAAACTATGAGACCGCTTCATAGCAATTTTTTTGACAAAATAAGTATAATTTGCTCAAGATAATTTGAGAATTCACATTTTGGGATAAAAAAAAGTTTATAGAAGTAATGGTTATTATTAAATAATTTTGTAAAAGAAACTTATAATCACTATATTTTTATTAACAAAATAATAATTAACAATTACATGACAAAGTCAGCAGACAAAATTAAGCACAAAATGATGGAATTTAATTTATTTTTCTAATATAATCAAAAAAAGGAGGGGGGGGGGAAGAAAATCTACCACAGAGAGTCTCATTAAATATGCAATAAAGTAAGCAATTGAGGGAGAAATAAAATTTTAAAAGACAACCCTAAAAATACACCAAAAAAATTCAACCAGAACAATTCTAAGTTAACAATAGATCAATGCAAAACGATAAAAAGTGATTAATAGCAAAATAGTTCAAAGTCAAATATACATCAGTTAAACAACAATCAATAAATATCAGTTAAAACTTTGCTTAGTTTTAAAAAAAAACCCCTATAATTTATTATAAGGTTAATGGGAAATTTTGCTCCATTAAAAATTAACATTCAAATCTAAATAAAATTTGTGAAGCTACTTCACTACCTGTATTAATTAAATAGCAACCAATGACTTACATGATTATTTACGTAGTTATTAAGCAAATCTGTTCCATCAAAATCCATTTCAGGAGAGCTAAAATATAAAACAAAATAATAAAAGTAAAAGAAGTTTCTAACTACACAAACTGCCAAAATGAAGAATTTTTTTTTAAAAATCATTTTACAAAGTAACTGAAAGGACTTTACAGAAGTTGCACAGAACAAAGAAATTAAACCTATTATCATATACAGGGTGTCCACTCTTATCGCGATCCAATAGCTAATTTCTAAACTGTTTTAAATAGACATGTAGTTCCAATTGGAACCAGCGGGAGTGGCCTCCCCTAAACTTTCTCGTTTACTTTCCCAAAAAGGTGCTGTTTTCCCTCCCACCGCGTGGATAAATTAGAAGACCACATACCAAATTTCAATTAACTAATGTAAGTTACTAAAAGATTTGCACACATCTAAGCAGCCTTTTAACTTGCCAGCAATATCTCCGATCTGATTTTACAAATTTACTACCGATAGTTGTAGATGAAAATATCATGCACATTGGCAGAGTGCTTAAGAAATTAAAAAAGCATGAAAAACAGAACTGATGAATCAATTGACACTAATTTTGGTTTGTTACTTTATAACTTTACTTTTAACAACTACTCTCGTTCTGTCAGAGTAAAAATATTGCAAAATCCACTCAGAAAAAAATGCATTACGAAATATACAAAATAAAACTAACCGCAATCAAATATGCAACTCTTGAAAATGTTTCGGCGTGAAAGAAAAATAAAAATAAAACACTCCATAATTAATTCACTTTTATTCGAGAAGAATTTGGCGGTGAGCCAAGATGACCGTATTCCGGGAACAGAGGTAACCAGGAAGCATGCGTGTGGAGATGACGGATTCTCTTCAAAAGTAAATTATACGGACCGACAGACAGTCAACCCTTTGACGGATTTGGCCCAAAATTTTATACGGACCTACATTCATGACGATAAAACTGTGTATTAAATTTTAACCATCTGGCTTTTCAAGTTTTTGAGTTATAGCGTTCGCATGACCTCGAACATGCAGACAGACAGACTTCCTGTTGACGGATTTTGTCCAAAATTTGATAGAAACCTACAAATTATGTTTAAAGATCACATACCAAATTTCATCCCCGTAGCTCTAATAGTTTTCGAGTTATCGTGTTCACAGACAGACAGACACACAGACAGACAGACATAATTCCAAAATTGTGTTTTTCGGACTCAGGAAGGTCTAAAACGTGGAGATTCGTCAAAATCTCGAGTTCGAATTTTTTGACGATTACAATACTTTCTCTTTGTATACTTCGTATACGAGAAAGTAAAAATGCTTTAAATGATGGGCAAAAATTATATTTTATGTTTTTTGAGTCAATAAATATATCTCCGGGAAAGTTATGAATTGTAATATTTTATAAGGTCCCCTTGTCCTATCAGTCATATTTAGTAAAATATTCTTCGCACACCAACATTTTAAACAGAAAAAGCCCCACTCTTCAGCGATTAAAACTGACTGAGTTATGGAGATTTGAATATCGCTGACTTAGACCACTTTACATCATTTCAATAGCCACCTCAAAGACAATCCACCAATCAATGGGCAACAATTACTCAACAAGGTCACTGATTGATTTAAAATTATGAAATTCAAAACTCCATAACTCGGCCAGTTTTAGTCGCAGATGAGTGGAACGTTTTCTGTTTAAAATGCTAGTGCATGAAGAATAATTTACTAAATATGACTGATAGGATCAGGGAACTGCATAAAATATTATAATTTGTAGCTTTTTCAGAAATATATGTGCAGACTAAAAAAAAAACATAAAATATAATTCTTCCCATCATTTAAAGCATTTTTCTAATTGGAACCATATGTCTATCTCTAACGTTTTAGAAATTAGTTATAAGACATACATTACTTTACAAATAAAAATTTGAATGGCAAAATCTCAATAAAGATTTAATAGCTCAATGTTTCTCTATACATCTATCTAATCAAAAACTACAGATCTGATGCCTAGATATTTTTGAGAAAAGCAAAACCAAAATTTAAAATCAATAAAATATTATGAGAGGTAAAGTATCTAAAAGATGCATTGAGAACTCTTAAAAAAATAGGCTTCATCACAACTTAGCTTGCATTAATTAAACAAATCAGCTAGAAAAATGCAAATAACTAGCAAGACCCTCACTGAAAAGAAATGTTTAAGTATGACATTGTTAGGATGGAAGTTAAAAGAAAAAAAAATAAATAAATAAAAACATCTAAGCACTAAAAATCTATAAATGAAAACTGAAGAAAATAAATGAACAAGGCATGAACTTAGCCTAAATGACACAACAAGAACAATTTTCAATGCAAATAACTGCCACATTTCCATTTAAAACCAAAAATGAATTATTCAAAAGAGAAAATCTTTCATGTAATCAATTTAATTACTCAAAAAATTAAAAGACAATGAGTAATTTTACAAACAATGACCAAGAGAAAAATTTGGATTCAGTTCATGTCTCCCCTTTTTAATTTAAAAATCATTAAGTTTTAACTAGGTGATTTTCAGGTGCTTACTACATGTGTTTGTTAACTAAAGCAGCAATTAGTGTTAATAGAAAACTATGAAAGTCTTCATATGCATAGATGATGAAACAGAAGTTATTTGTTTAGCAAGTTTCTTAGGACTGAAATCCCAATTTGATATCCTATTCAAATACCATAAATTATGCTACCTCAAAAAGAAATAAAGCAGCTCCGTAGTTTAGAAAGTTAAGATTGATGATATTTTTTATTTATAGAGCCCAGATCACACCCAAATCATAGTTGGTAAAACTTTAAATCACAGGTAAGATAGTACCATTATCTAATGCAAATATAATGCATATAAACACAAAAGCCAAAGTCTACTCTTCTTTGTCTTCTCCTTGTATGGAATTCTGTTCATCATCACCAACATCTGGTGTTCATTTTTAGTTTGTAAAAATAGGTGGTCTAAGTTAATGACCCTTTTAAGTACTAGGTTATGACACAAAGTATATCATGCTATATCTTTTGAGGTTATATTTATAAAACAAGTAATGTTACATCTTTCAGTAGTTAACACATCATTATGCAAAAAGTAATAATCTGATTTTATAAGATAAGTAAACCGAGAGACAGACTACAAAGATTTGCAAGTCTGTGCTTCAAAAACAAAAATATTCTTCTTTACAGAATGTATTTTCTTTCAATAACTGTTTTTTATACTAATTTTAAACTCCAGTTAAGGTATTCAGATTTTTAAGTTATTAATGATATTGTTAGAAGGATGGCAGTTTGTATGATTTTTGAAACATGGTTGGCACAAATCATGCATTTCACAAATAAGATAAATTTGGTTTCTAACCAAAAATGTCAGGAGTTCAGTAATATAAAGATAGAAAAATTCAAAAAAATTTAAATCCAATAAAAAAAACTTTAATATCAGTATAATCATTAAGCATTTAAAAACAGAATCACGTCTATTAATCTTACCCATATTTGATGCCAGCAATGGAGCACTGTTTGAAAACCATAACATTTTGTGTCAATGTCCCTGTTTTGTCAGAGAATATGTATTTCACTTGGCCCAGCTCTTCATTTAAGTTAGAAGTACGAGCCATTGCTGGAGTATCACTAGCCTTATCATACATATTGATATCCTGCAAAAAAAAGGGAAATGAAAATTTGTTTTATAAGAAACACAGTATAATGTTTTAAATTGACATGCATACATTTAATGCAAGGCAAGTTAGAATAAATTTAATGTTTAAATTATGGCTAAATGAAATCTCAAGATATCCTCTTAAAATAAGAAACAGGAAAAGGCTTTTCACATTCATTGGAAGAAAGGATCTGTTGTCTTGGCCCAATGAAAGGTAGCCAACTGCAGTATCCCCTCATTAATAAGAAATACAGCCATTATATACATGCTAATACAATAGAATGGAGGAGTGAAACTACATACACAAATACAATTTGGTTATGCAACAGATTTGCACCACAATGGAAGAAAATTCTAATGCTTCTGCGGTACATTATTTGCATAAATCCATATCACCACTGTTATATCAAAATGCCATACGTTAAAAACCACACACATGAAAACATATGGAATTTTAAAGTAACAACTGGAACAAATAGCAACATATGGTCTTTTGAAACCTTAATGGCTGTAAACAACAACCACATACAACAATTTGAGAAGAGATATACGTAACATATACAGTAAACTCTCGATTATCCGGCATTCAAGTATCCGGAAAGCTCAACTAACCGGAAAAATTAGAAAATGAGTTTTTCTAAAAATTTTACATCTGCTCGCCAAAATTTAGTACGCGGTTCCGCACGGAGGGGCGTAGAAGAAAAAAAACAAACAATATACAGTACTGTGATTTACACAGACTTGTTTTAGGGGGAGGGGAGGTTCAAAAGGAGTGAAAGGGGTGAGGACAAAAATAAAAGTTTCTCGCTTTTCGCCGAAAAACAATTGACCTAAAAACGAAATCGACAACAACAAAAAAAAAAGCAAAGAGACAGAATCGGTAAAAAAAAAAAGCTCATGGGGGGGCTGTTACTCCAGATTGGTAAGTCTCTTTCTTTTCCTTTATTTATTTACTCTCCAAATACCGTCAGATGTTGATTCCGATTATGCAATTTCAATATCAAGTGCAGGAGAATTGAAGGCGCGTGTATTGCGCAATAACCCTTGCGATCTTCTAAAAGATTATTAGTTTTTATATTCAATCTGGGATTTGTTTATGATCACTTAAAAGAGTTTTATTATGCTTGCGGAGTAGAATGTTTTGCAGTTTCGTCGCCTATTTTTATATGTTTATATTTTTACAATCTATATATTTACGGTAAAAATTCGGCTACAGATCATACATTTTTTTAAAATTTTTATCATCAATGTCAAATTAAAATCTTCATAATATGTTTTGTAAATACAATGTTATGGAAGATACAGAAGTATTTTAAAAATTATATTTAATGCACATTTCAAAATGGCAAAAACAAATTATTTGGCCGAAAAAATCTCTTTTAAAAAAAGGATACAATCTCGCCCCCCACACACATTTTTTCCATCACACTCAACTATCCGGACTTTTCAGGTATCCGGGAATCGGAGTTTCCCGAGCATGCCGGTTAGTTAAGCTTTTACTGTACAGGTATTTAGCATCAATAAAATGCTTGGGCAAATTTGCCATATGACAATTTGATGCAATAGTGACTATATAAAACTGCTGGTACAGCATCTGCACCACTCATATAGAAAAGATAAGGATATGTTAATTTTAATTACATATTTTTAATAATTATGATAACAGCAAAATAATATTAGAATGAACATATTTATGGCAAATAATACTTGGGAACATTTATATTTATTGTTTATTGACAACAGCAATCAAGCCAAGTCGAGCAGACAAAGGATATTTTATTTTAAAAACAAAAATTCCATTGTTATCTTTCAAAAATAAAAGATCAATTGCCCTTTTTATCTTAAGAGAAAAAAGTTCTCACCATGTTAATAAATATGGCTTGAACATATCGCACTAACTCCAAGGTCACTTGAAGACTAATAGGTATCAAATTGTTGTACAGGATGATAAAAGTCAGAAAGGTGTATCCAAAATTTGAGCTGGAGAGATCTGTAAACCAAGTCGAACAGTATAATTTAAATAACTTGCATATAATACTTCTCTTTGATTTTCATGACTTAGTTACTGTGAAATTTTAAAATTTCTTATTTTTTAAATTGAGTTGAAAATTTAGCAGACAATTAGAAATATTGACATACCATCAATACCGAGGTACCAATCTGTTATAACATGATTCTTCATCCATAACTCACTAGCTATTGCACTTATAAGGCACAGAATGACGAGAAGTAGAAATAACATCAAAATCTAAAGTTAACATAAATAAATAAAAAAGAACATAAAAGTTTAATTGGAAGTAATAATAATTTATTTTTAAAAAAATTCAAATTTATATCAAGGTGTAACTGAAATTACTTGTTATTTAAGAAATAAACACAAACAGAAACTATTAAAAATTGGTATGCTTTACATTCTAAAACATTGCTGTTCTCTTAACAGAAAAAATTATTAAGTTGTGAAAAAACACTTCCATATAAAAATTTAAAATGGTTAAACTAGATTTTCCAAATTTCTTAAATGATTTTGAATAAGAGAGGTATTTAGTATCTTAAATTAATTTAAAATTGATAATTTATAAAAATATTTTCGGTAAAATGATTTTTCTAAAGCATTGAAGATGAAATACATAACAGTTTTCATTATAAGTAAAATTATTAATAATTTTATTTAACTACTCATCTAAAATTTTTAACATAGATGCTTTATATTTTGGAAGCAATGAAATTTAAATAAATTCATCATTCACAAAACAAACAAACAAAAAACTGAAAAAAAAAATCTTTTCATTTCATGACAAAATAGACTGTTCAAAAACAAATAAAATTGCAATACCAAATAAATTCTAAATAAAATACCTGGTTATTAGTTATTCGATCTACAGTGGATCGCTTAAGAGGAGCTGTTTTTGAGTTCTGGAAAACAAAAACAAAAATATAAATGGTGTTTAAATTTTAACAATTAAGTATGACATAGTATTGACTGAATTGTTATACATACCATCATAAGTTTTGTTTCATGTCCAGTGTAAACAACGATACCTAAGAAGAAAAATGTTTATTCTTTTAATGGTTATTATATGTATATGTATACATATATCTAGACATGGATGTGTTAAAAATCCAAATGAATGCAATTAAGCAATTGAGAACCAATTCCAAAGCATACATTTCAAGATATAGCTGTTTTTCCAAAACATTTTTTAAAAATTAATTGCTGCATTATATACGTAACCTGTTGTATAATGGAGTGGAATAGCTTAAATTTTGCACAGCAAATCACATTCTTAGGTAGTTTTCAATAGTAAATCTAAATCCATAAAATGGTAGTTGATTTCTGATTGCATAACTGCATCAATTTAGAAGTTATAAATTAGTTTTCAAACTAAACTCATAGATATTGATATTCTTTTCTCACTGATTAATGAATATTGTATAGTTCCACAAATAAAATTTCTCCATCAGCAAGTCTAATACTTTTAAAGAGGTATATGAATTTAAAGAAAATAAGTCTAGAGATCGAATTTGCTTTATACATGAAGTATATATTTCACATTTTGAAGAAATAAGAAAAACAAAGAAATGTATCAACTTTATGATTTATGATATTTTTCTTGCAAATATTTTACTTAATTGGTTTTAAAAGAAGCTTGATGAATTTTAGTTTATAACAGAATTTTATTTTTGCTTAAACTGAACCCCTTAACATACAATGACGTCTCCGACTCACACATCGAATTACAGAATTTTTGTTATTTAAATCCGTATTTAAGTTAACGTAACAATTAATTTCAAATACAAAAATGACCTGGACATGCTCAACTGTCTCAAGTATCACTTACTATCTTAAGTAGATTGAAATAATGAAAAATGTCCCAAATGGGTGGTGGCATCCAATTAGGAGGTTAAATAAAATTATATGTCAAGGGGTTAATAGTAAAAACCATACTTACAGTTGTCTTTTGTTATTATGCTCAATAATTTCAGTACGATGACAATTCCTGTATTTGCCATGTTATTTAATGCAGTTCTTAAAACTGAAAGAAAATAAAGTCTGAAATACTCACCAAATACCCAATTTGTGTTTCTCAATTTAGCTCCTCGTAAAAGCAATTGGTCGGCTCCCAGTGGAAGTGTTCTGTATGAATGGATTGGTACAGTTAATAACAGAGAATAAATCAAAATATACTTTTATCTTAAATGCTACAACCATTTATAGCCAATGACAACTCAAATTGACATTAAGGGGAATAATACATGGTGTTTCAGTGTGCCTCTTTAATAGTCCTTAATAAGGTACTAATATATTTAAAGTAATTGGCATATTTTAAAGGATTTAGCTTTAAATAACAATACACAATATTTTTGTAATAAAAATTTACATTTAAAATGAAAGCTATGTAATATCATGGAGTTCTTTCTCGAGTACAAAGACACAAAGAAACAGAAATCGTCATTATTCTTTGGTGAAAAGGTTGCTCATAGCTGTCACCGACTATATTAAAAAATACAAAGATGATCAAAATCTATACTTACTGTTTGCCTGCTATTCTTAGGTTTCCAGTAAATTCATATAAATGTCTATTAGGAGCTTCACACTCCAAAGTTCCACGTAAACATCCCAAATCTTTTGGCGTTAACCAATTAGAAGTTTGAGGAAGACCCTAAGGAAGTTTTTCATTAACACACAGTCAATATTAAAATATTTCATTTGAAAGGCACAATTGAGTGATTTAAATTATTTGAAATTTACATATCAAAAAGGAAAAACATCCAAAATAAATAAGACTGCCAAAAGCAAATAACAAAATGTAACTCAATTTTGATTTGTTCAATGAAATAATTACCAATAATCCATTTTTTCAATTTTAGTTGTAATTTCAGCTTATTTCATATGCAAATATAGCATATAAACAAAATACTAAAGGCCTGAAAAGTGGCAAGCCATATTAGATAAGAATAATTGCTGTATAATTTGTAAGGGAAAAAAACAAAAATTTAAAAAATAACTTTCAATGGAATAGAAGATAAGCAAGCAAAAGCTTATTTGAAATGCTTATAAATTTATGAAACAAATATAGTTTGGTCTTACTTGTCTCATTTTTAAATTAGTCTCTCCATCTAAGTTTGCAGTTTCAATGTAGCACATTGCATGAGGTTCACTAAAAAAATAACAAAATTCTGTTTTATCAAACAAAATACTTTATGTAATTCAAAGAGTTTAAATTCCCAGTAAAATTTTAAACTCACATTTTTTTAAATTGGAAATTTTACACACTTTTGCATGAAAGAAAGTCAAACAATTAAAAATTCTTAAAATGGCTCACAGAAAACCTAGAAAATTTATTTAAAAAAGCATCGAGAACCAAAAATGTATGTAATAAATCCTTTTTATCCATGCTTCTCAAACAAAATTATCATAACTTTTACTCTCGCCGCTTGGTGCTTTTCCTGACGAGCTTCACAGGCCTCTTCAAAATATCGAATCAGCAATTTTTTTATATATTGCATTCCAAGTTAAGGGTATTCCGTGGTTCAATGTTATGAGAAGTCCAGCCACTAATTTGACATGATTTTTCTATGATTTGGACATTTGATGATGGTTCATACAGATTTTGTGCCCAACATTTAAAAATAGTCATGGACCGGAATCACCTAAAATTAATTGTCTAATCATCAAAATCGTCCATCTCTTCCATTGCTAAAAAATCAAGTGAAGAATACAATAAAAGACCTTCAATACCTTTTTGAATGACTGCTACTTCTCTTCAAGAAATGGACATACAAATTACAATATAATAAGCTGAGAGAATAGTTTCCTGCAGAGCAAAACCCTCTCCATAAAAAATAATTTTGTAAAATTTGAAACTCTTTCACGTTACTTCAAATCTCCTTCCAGTTGGATGTGCAACTTCTATAGTGTGTGTGCCAGTCTCATTTCAACAAGAGGCTACATATTTATTGTTAAACTTGCACATTCGTTGCTGCAAATTCCCAGAATGTGTTCTTGTGTGTGTAGCTCCTTCTGTACAGGGTATCTGCCAAAATACAGTGTTACAAAATCATGAATTTCCATGACTTTCCCTGATTACAGTCAATAATTTTCCATGACTTAGAAATGCTTTAGTTAAAGTATATACGAATTAAACGCCTTATGTAAATGCAAACAAAAGGTATGCGTTTGGAGACAATACAGGAATTTTGGGATAGAAAAAGTACTTATAAATGTTTACAAACTCGTATTCATAGAAATAAATTATTGTATTTCCATATCTAATCTAAGCTTAATCATATAGCAGTTTTGTATTCAACATAACAGAAGGATGCAAGCTGGATAAACCTCTAACAAGTTTATATTTGAGTGGGTTCTTATCAATAATTTTTTCAGCCAAATTCTGCAAAATTTTCTGATAGACCAGAAAAAAAAGAGCTTTGTCTTGTCAGCTATTTTTAACTCTTTCAAGTATTTTTTAGCTCCAAAGCCAATATCTATGTTCTTAGCTTCCAAGAGACTATCTTTAGAGTTGAGGCCAAGTTTCAATAATGCTGAGCCCTCAACAACTTTTTCAGGTTTTGACAAATTTTTTATGAGCCCTCCTAATAGCCGAGACAATTCTGCATACAAGTAGGGCACACACACTTTTTCACTGAAAATTTGTCAAAGTTTCACGTTGTAGTGACAATGACCTAATGAAAGCAACTTTTCGTTTTATGAAAGGATCTTTCATAGTGTTTTCAAAGAGGGCTTAAGTTTGCTATCAGTATGTTTTAATTGTGATAGATACTTCGTGACTGGCTCAACTATTTCAATGGTTCTTGCTATGCAATCACCGTTTTCTAGCCATCAAACAGCACAAAATTTTTTCGGAAAAATAGAACAACCTGTAATTCTAGTAAAATCTGCTCTTCTAGCTGGAGAATCCTTAAATAAATAATATAAATTTCTTAAACTTATTATTAGGCGATTACAGCCTAGGCTATTAAAGCCTAGCGAATCCATGGCAGCCTATAGTTTTTCATGACTTTTACTCAATTTTTTCTGAAAATCATGACTTTTCATGACAAAATTAAACCATTATCCAAATTCATGACTTTTCAGGTGCGCGGAAACCATGTCTGTATTATGTTTCCTACAAAAAGTGAAGTGTGTTATTTAATGCCATCTATGATCTAAAAAAAGTGGTGTCACCATACCACAAAAGGAAAATAATAAAACTGTGTAAGCTTCTAAATTTTAAGAGAATTTCGAAAAAAAAGTGATTTAGTGGTCCAACAAACTGTTTCAATGGTGCAGGTTTCGATCTCTGTTAAAAATAATGATTTCATATTTATTTAAAAAAAAAAAAAAACCAGTGTGATTAAAATAAAGCTTGTAAATAAATGGAAAAAAATAGCATCATTGAAAAGTTGAAATATTTTTCAAAATTTCGATTATTAGCTAGTTTTATATCTACAATGAATCTAGCAAATTTTAAATGTTTTGCATGCTCATTAGTAGGGAGAAATTTAATATTAAAATGAAGGCTTATTTATAATTGTTTACTATGTATTCTTATGTTGTTTAAACAGAGATCAAAATTCAGGTCTGAAAATAACATTAATTTTTCTATTATTAAGAACTGCGGATTTGGCATTTTGAAAAGGCTTGCGAAGTTCATCGGGAATAGACCAAACTGTGATAGTGAAAATAATAGTAATTTTACTTTGAAAAGCACGTAAATTACATCCATATATAATGCGAAAAAAGTAATTCGAATTAAAAATAGAAATATATATAATGAACTGAATTATTAATTTTTAACAACTAAAAATCACCCCATTACTAATTCTTTAAGCAAATACACTATAGAGCAATTATAACATAAAATCACCTAGAAGACAGTAACACAAGATCTGCAGGAAAGAAACGTCCACTAGTGATTTTTAAGATATCTCCAACAACGACATCAGTCCACTTAATTGTTGTCCAAACGCCATTTCTGAGACCTGAAACAGATTAGAACAATACTTGATAAATTGATTCAATATATACACTAACAATGTAACAGTATTTTAAATGATTATTTCAGAATGTTACAAATAAAAGTACAATTTACCTAAGACGTCAGCTTTATTTACTGCATTGTCTGCAAGATGCCTTTTCTGTTCAAAAAGATAAAAAAAATACATAAGAGTTTCATAGTAAAATAAGTAGCATTACAGAATCAAATTACAGTAAAACCCTGGTTAACTGAACTCGGGTTGAAGTTAAAGTGCCTCTGAAATCACAAATAAAAAAAAAATATGTATTGTACTGCACGGAAATAATCGCAGAGGTGAGACTTTTTTGGAACAATATCCCCACTTTTTTCTTTTAAGCCTCCCCAAGAAGGCCAGTGATTAATTTTAGAATGTTAAAATTAAAATTAAATGGGTATTAACAATACTAATTATAATATTATTTGCTTGTGCCCGGCAGAGGGTTAACTTTAATAATAAAGAACACAAGTGTGGACTATAAAGTGAATTTTGAGTTTGTTTCACACTCAAAACATTTCAGAATTACATAAATTAGATACACGATAGTAATAGATGCCCATAACACAACTGAAGAAACCGTAATCTAAAACGGCTCTCCCGCTTTAGTTCAGTTAACTGGGGGATCTACTGTGTAGCTTAAAAACATTTTTTAGAGAGACTTGAATAAAATTTATATTCAAAAAGTTAACATCACAGAAAAGAGATTTAAATCTATATTATAAAACAGAAGTAAAAAATGTCACTATCAGCAAATGCAAGCTAAGACGAACTTTTAATGCTAATTTTAGAATCGGTTTCTAAAGCATATTCATAATATTCTAAATTTAAACACAACATACCGTGTATGGATTAATATTATTAGCACTGTAAACCACATCATACTAAATAATACTGATGTATGAAAAATTGGCTAATACTTACAACATCTTCAGCTATTTCTTTAATGGCTGATATACTTAGAATAAATATCAAAGGAACAGCTGTGGTGTATCGACCAGTAGGTGAGACATTTGGAATTTGCTATAATGAAAAAAGTCGGGTTGATCATGCAAAAGAGAGGTTTTGAAATGTTAAATGATGGTGAAATTTTAAACAAAAGCTAGTAAGTGAACTAAAATCATACTTGAAGAAGTGCAATAAATAAGAAAAATATGTTGGCATATCTTCTGAATTGTTCAAACAGAAACTTTGGCAGAAATGAGAAGAAATTGTATTTGGCAGTGCTGGAAAAAAATGACAAACAAAACACGTTACTACCGAGTAATCAAAATTCAGTGATTACTTCATAAATGCATAAACTTTCACATTGATTTTTAAAACAATATTAAAGAACTCAACGAAGTCTTAAATCACTAACCAGGGTTCATACACATTTCCTTAAAAGAAAATCAAGGACTAAAAAAAACCAAAAATAAGGACCTCTATATTGAATAAACTTAACGAATTGTTGCACGCATTTTTAAATAAAATGTCTCATTTTTGCGAATTGAACCTATTAGATGATAATGTATAATATAAAACATAGAAGATACATTTCAAATTTAACACAACAAAAACTCTTAAAAATATGAGTTAATAAATTGATGAAAAAATCCCATGAAACTGGTAATCAAATTAAATATCTTTTAATTCCAAACTTTTTTCATTCAATTTTACATCCAAGGTATTTATTTTAATTTCTTTTCAGTAATTGTTTTTTTTTAGTTCATGCGATTGAATAAATAAATTTATGTCCTTTGACTTTTCAGAATCATTAGCTAAATCATTTGCTTCCCCATTTGTTTGGTGTATTTGGTTTGGAACATTTTCTTTTGTTTTAAAAAAATCTATTTCCTCCTAGACCTTTTCGTTTCAGTTGTTTTGTCTCAGTCTTTTCTTTGGATCTTTCACTTTCTAAATACTGCACGTATTTTGCTCAGCTGAGGTGGCAAAAAGTAAGGACTTTTTAAAAATGGGGCATAAAAATAAGGATTTGTAAGGACGCGTACGAACCCTGCTAACAATTGATTATGAATTTACTTACTTTGGAAAATTTGTTCAAAATATATTTTAAAAATTGAAATAATTTCTTGAGAACATCATACAACAACTGTAAGGAACTAAAAATGTTGCAAACTGATCTACAATTTGCAGCCATTCATCTGTCTATAAGACACATCATTACATAAAATTTTAATAACTATTTTTGAAAGACTCAGAAAAATCATCTAATTCATATTAACAAATAGTAGCTTTTGACTACTATTTTGTTTGTGTTTGACCATTGTTTCATAGAATCACATAATTATAAGAGGATTGGTACTTTTGTAAATATGATCCCACAAAACATTCCAGTTTTTAATTCCTGCAAATGAACAGTATAACTAAATTATGACTGAATCATGAATACAAGGGAAAATGCAATTGTTCTCAATAAGCTGTCTTATGAGCATGAGGTATGTACATATCATAGCTCAGCTGCCAAACGCAGACATGACACAGGCTTGGAACAAAAAAAAGGTGAACTTCATAAATGATGAATTGGACCAAACATAAATACTGAGAACTAAAATAGTACGATTAATTGAGAAAACGAATAAATTTCTACAAAATATGCTTGATATATTAAAAATATTGTGGAATCATTATATAAAAGAAAATTAAGAATTACAAAATACGATGCCACAAAAAGTTGAAATCCGAGTTTCCGCAGAAATGTGTCATGTCTGCAAAAGGTCTGTACATATCGTAGCTCAAAAGGCCCCAAGATATTCTTTGGTTATATGTACATGAGTAAATCTCATGAGTATGCCTTTAGATTAATTAGCTGCTATAAAATTCATATTATTTCCAGGAAAAAAAAAACGGGACTTGCAGCAATTACATCAGTTTTCAAATTCTTATTAAAAGCTCTCAGAGTAACATTACTAAAATATAAAGTCAATAATCAAGGATAACTCAATATGATAACACGAGAAACACTGGGATGCATCTGTATCCCCAAATAAATAGTCCTTAATATTATTCACATGTATTGAAAAGTAAGCAACATAGAATTGAGCAGAATTTAGTTTTAAACATCAATAATTGATATTCTGTGAACACAATTTTGTATATTAAACAAAAGTTAAGTTCTATGGAACTCTCTGTGTTGCTCTAAGACATGTTGGAACATATATTATGTCACTCAAAGCCTAAGATCTAACGTCAACTTAAGTAGTCACCGACTTTAGTCGCTCCATAAATCAGGAAGGTCATTAAAAAATAAGATTCTATGTTGGTGAAGAATGCTTAAAATTAAATCTGCTACAGGATAATTCTTTATAAAAGCCAATATCAATCTTAAATACCAATCATTTATCAATATCATCTTAAAGGTTCAGAAATAATTAAAAAAATATTAACATGTACATATATAATTGATTTAATCTAGAAATGCATAAAATCTATGCTCTAACAACTAATATACGGAAATGTATATGAAATAAATTATTACCTTATTCTGTTGATGCAAAATTTTTGTTTTTGAACAGCATTTAAGTGAATGACTCGGTGTTCTATTATGTCAGGAATTTCTGTAATTCCAGAAGTCTGATCATCATCATCATCTGAGGAAAAAGAAAATAAAAAAAAATTTAAAGATTGATACATGCAGTCATATTTCATAGAAATGTTTCTAATAAACTAAATAAAAAATAATTAAGATAAGAAGACAATTTCTTAAGAGTAAAATACCAAAGACAGTTCAATAATCTTTCAGATTAAAAAAGAAAAATGCAACGATGAGAGGTGCTAGAATCCTACTCCTTAATAAATCAATTTAATCTTTCATAGTTTCTTTCTTAAGATTTGAAAACACACACACACAAAAAAAACATTTAACAGAAAGGAAGCAAAAAAACTTTTAAACTAAATTTTTAGTCCACAATTAATTTGGATATTAATTTAATTACCTATATCTATTAATGCATATGTATGAGATGATTTCAAATATAACTTAAAAATATCCATAAACTTAAATCCATGAGCAAGTGCTAAAAATCAAATTAAAATCTGTCCCTGCATATTATCACCCATACAACAGTATCAAAAATATTCGAAAACTCTGTTTTTCCAATTCTTTATTTCCTTTTAGGGAAGTAATCTGAATGCAAGGTGTTTAAAACTCCTCGTACCAATTTTAAGGGTTGATAGAATACATCCAAACAAGCAAATCAGCATACAATATATGATTGTGACTAAAGCAGTAAGTGCTACGGGTAGTAGTAGCTGTGTTCTGAAATGATAAAGCACAAAAATGGAAAGAAAAAAAAATGAATGAAAGAAAATCCATTAATTTAAAGAATATGTTTATGGAACAAACTACAGAAATTGCTAAAACATAACATGGTGATAGGCAAAAGCACCTGGTATTCCATTGGCAGCTGCTACAGCAACAGAAATCCTAGCAATAAAATCCTCATCAGAATCAGCATGACTGTCACTGTAGATGATAACTCAGGTAAAAGTCTAGGCAAGAGAGATCAGGTGACCATGCTTGTTAATGGTAATACCAGGATTTTGATCGGGGGGTCCGAGGTCATAAAAATTTTGTATAGTCGTGACCTCATGGCTTATGTAAGTCAAAACACTTTAACTTTACACACCCTGACAATAAGAATCACTAAGGACACTACAATACTTTTGATAATTTAATAAAAACACAAAGAAATAAAAAGCAAAAAAATGTTTTTGATCGCATTATAAAAAAAATGCTGCAAGTACCAGTGGAATGACTTTAAAAGCGGGGAAATTTTCGAGCCTGTCAAGCAATGTTTCCATGATTTAAAAAAAAAGAGATTAAGAACAAACAGGTATTGTGATTTGAAAAAAAATCAAGAATTTTGGTTTAGCTCTGGGGGTAGGGGTTGCAGCCCCACAGCACTTCCCCCTACGGATTAGCCACTGAAACTGGTCACTTGGTGAGAAATACTTTCTATTGTTTTAATATTGTTTGTGTTATGACCACAAATTGCACTTATGAAAATGAGTTCTTAAAGTTTGTGCGAAGTGTTTTGATGCACCCTGTATAAACTGAACACATTTAGTTACAGGATTCATTCAGAAGTAACAACTTTAAAGTTAATTCACTATTTTCTACTTTTATTACTCTGACAACTCTTCTTTAATATAATTTACATTATAATGCCAAATTAATCACTTATAGACAAAAGTGGATCTTCCTTTCCAGAAAGTAACTCCTAGAAAGGCACTCTGATGTGCCTTTAAATTTCCATAGCGTCGCAGTGCCCAATCATTTTTGTCGACACCACCAATCATCTACCAAAAGCTACATCATGTTGGCAAATGATGAAATTTTGATAGCTTTTTTTATGCCAAAAAAAAAAAAAAAATAGAAACAATGAACATGATGTAAAAATTAATCAGTATTTATTTCTAGTGTTAAACAAAACTGAAGAGTTTTTGTGAGAAAAAAAAGCATCCAATATTATTTATCAAAAGTAAGAGTTATATTTGGACAATCTAGAAAAATTTTCCAATGAACCTTTAAAAATTCAATGAATATTTAAACACATACTTTTATCGGAAAATAAAAACATTATTTTCAATAGTTGAAATAGCTAAGCTAGTTACAGAATTAGGCTAAAATATGTACAGGAATCCTTTTCTTTTGATCAGTAAGTGTTGTATTGTCAAATATTTTGTAATTTCATTCATTTCTGTGAAATAAATGAATAAAAAATTCCACATTTTACAATGAGAATTGGAGTAGTAGCATATTTCATCTACACAAGGATATTGGAATGAATACTTTACCGATATAAAATTTGGTAAAAAGCCATTTTTAAAAATTTAATTACGAAAGTGGGTAAAAAGAACATGGTGCGGTTTCTCCCCAAACTGGGAAATAGCGCGAACCATCCAAAAAGTCACCAAATATCCGCCATCTTGGATGGTTTCAAGGTGTTTTCAAGTTTTTATTTTATGTATCGCCATTATGTCCGACTCCAAAATAAAGTCCCTTTGCTCAAGTCCTTTTATTACAGTGTTCAACACTTCCACTAATCTGCCAATTGGTATTTTATCTTCCACTTGTATTTCTTCTTCGCTCTCCTCGCTATCAGATACTGAAGTTTGGGAGTTCATCAACACCATACTGCATATTTCGGCATCGGTGAGCTGACACTCTGTCGGGGCTTTATCGTCGCAATGCAGTACTTCAAAGGCATCATCTTCGGCAATTTCTTGTTCTATTGACTTGATGCTCAAGTAGTTCAAAATTTCAGCTTTTCTTTTGAGATCGAACATTAGGATTACAATACCCATAATACCTTATCGTTGTACAAGTGGTTAAATTCCTTCCCTTCCCAGATGGTTACGACTGGTTTCTGCCGACTTTGGGTGCTGATTTGGTAGATAAAAGTTTATATATATATATATATATTTTTTTTGGAGGGGAAGTTACGAAATGAAAAATGTCCAGATTTTGGATCATTCCGGATTTGCGACGTTTGACTGTAGTACATAAAATTGTATGAAATTTAGCATGAATTTTCTCAAATTCTGGCACAAATTAGAAATGCTGGCAAAGTTTTAGGGTTGCCAACAAAATGAAGAAGGTTACCACATTTGGCGAAGAAAAAAAAAATTCAACTTGGCAGAACACACCATGTTCTTAAGTCGAGCCTGAAAGTGTAACAATTTCAACTCGATTATATACTACACATACCGAGACTTCTCAGAATACTTTTCACAGTTTAAAGAAACATATTTCTTTAAATTACATTTAATTAAAACATGCATAAATAAATTAGTAAAAAAATGCTCAATCAAGGAAACTGTCTTATAAACAATTGATATTCAGAAGAAAAAAATATCCATGTTTGGACTGTCCGATTTCTTGAAGTGGCAAATCCTTTGATTTCAATTTCTTTTTTTTTATGTTCACTGTTTTAACTAATACAACATCTAATTTTAATTGCTGCAAATCTTAAGATATCAGAAGTTGTATACAGTACACATAATATTAGATAATAACATTTACTTCAAAACTGCTTACATACAGTTGAAATTTTAAGCAATCTAAGTAATGGCATGGCAAGGGTAAATATTACCAGGGGTACAATATGGCTTAGCAAATGTAAGTGAGGCCTGGAGTATGGTATTATTTTTTCCCCTTCATCATATTTTGCTTTAAAAAGTGACATAAACCCACTAACATTTTGTCTCCATGGTGCATCTATATACATCCCCTGATCATAATACCACTGAATCTAAGACATATGTAACTATTATTACATGATAATAAGTAAGTAAAAATCAACTGCAAAAGTGAATTTGTCTATATTTTTTCATGCAAATGAATTGAAAAAATTTACCCATAATTAGATGGAACTGGTTATTTTACAAAGGAACACATGACCAAGCAGATAAGAGTAAGGTTGGGCATTTGCCCAATCTTGTTAAAAAGAAAATCATAAAAAATTCTATATAACTTAATTTTAAAAAGTGTGCAAGATTTATATTACAGATTTTCTCGTACAAAAATAAAATTGCACAAAGTAATTGGAACTGAAAAATTTTCTGTAGACCATGCCACTCCCATACACTGTACCAGGCTTTGTGTTTGCAAAATAATCCAGCTGTTTAAAAAAAATGAAGATAGAGACATAAACATAAATATTTTTTTCTTCTTTAAAGCATTGCTCTCATAAAAACTGTTCTCAGGTGCATAAATAAACTCTGAACAGTTATAAGAGGTGCTATCAAGAAATTTGACTTTTTTCACACATCTCAGTTTGGAAATGCTTTAGATAAAAAAAAAAGAATGTATTCCCCATACAATAATTTATTAATTAAGGATGTTAATTATTATCTCGGAATCTATAGCTATTATAAACAAACTGTGACTTCAATTGGCAGTTTCTATGACTAACTCGCACACAAAAAAGGCGCTATCTCAAGAAATAAGATAAAGCAAAAATTTGAAAGGTCCTTTTTTTATTATTAAGTGTTAAAAAAAGCATGCATATCAACTGATATACTTCGCCAAATGAACATAGAATGATATTGGATCAATTTTTACTTAGCATGCAGAATATTATTTATTTATGAAAAAGAAAAACAATCTTATACGGCATACATCGGACCATATTTTGACAGCTAGCTCCGGATACAGAAATAAGAATAAGTAATTAGCCAGTGATTTCACACAGAGTTGAAAGAAAGTGCTTTGTGTACAGTATCGCTGACACACAAAATGTAAACAAAGCAGGGGGCAAGGTGTTGTGGTTGGTTTCACTGTACGTCATCCGGTAATGCGACGAGCATTTTAAAACCATAACTGTTACATAATCTTGTTATGCATTATATTTTCTTTCGCACATTTAAGGAAAATGAGGTATATTTTAAATATCGATACCTCCAAGCTCTCCTAAATCCCCATAAATTCCAGGTTTCATGATCGCATTTCCTAATTAAGTGTCTGCAAAAATTGAAAAGTTTACAATCCTACTTCATAACTGAAAATGCAACGAAATACCGTTGCCATTCATGAAAAGATAAAAAAAAAAAAGACCATTGTAGTACTGCATCTGGCAGTGGATATTACGTCAGTGGTAACAGCTATAACACGATTTGTCGAAATGGAATATCAGATTTACAACTTGGCGCTGTTTCTTTCCTCACTTTTGTTTTTGCTTCGCCTGTTAAAAAAAATTTGGCGAAGCATCCTGTAATTTGACGGGGTGATTTAGATAGAGATAAAAGGCAGTGCTAAGTAAGAACTGAAAATGTCAACGGAGGTTTCATCTGTGCTTAAAAAAACTTAAAGTGGAGAAGATATTTTCAGAAAAAACAAAGCTGAAATTAATGTAATTAAAGCAGTTTTGATTTCTAGGAACAGAAGACGTAATATATTTAAAAAATGGCTTAAGGTAATGTTAAAGAAAAATTGAGAGCCATGTTTGCATTTCATTTTCCTGTGCATTATCATAATTCTTAGGGATTTCCAATCGTTTCAGTGGCGGCGATTGGGGGCAAAAGTTAGGGGGTAGAAAATTTATAGACACCTAAAAGTACCCCGGAGTATAGGGGGTAGAAGACAAAATTTAAAAATTTAGTTACAAAATTTACTAGTTTTCCCGGACACTATTGTCTTTCCCCAGTTTTTACCCAGATAGCAAAGAAAGCTTGTCTAAAAGGTTTTGGAAACCTTGTCGTCGGTAAAGGTAAATGGTTGTCACAAAGGATTCCATCCCACGTAGCACAAGATATTGGGGTCTATTCTGGTACCCCCGGAAGGGATATTGTACAATATTTTTCCCAATATTGAAACAATGTAAAACGTAAGACTTTTTCAATACTGCACAATGTTTTTTTTCATAATATTGGATAATGTCATATAATACTGTATAATATTATACCATATTGAATAATATTGTACTATACTGAATAATATTATATAATATTATATAATATTATATAATGTCATATAATACTGTATAATACTATACCATATTAAATAATATTGTACTATACTGAATAATATTATATAATATAATCCCCCGTTTATTATCGCTTAACAGGACGCCAGGACTGCCTTCACCCCTTTATTCCTCCCCTTCTTCTGGCCGCATAAGAGGAGCGTATTGAGTTATTTTTAATGATACTTACTTTTACGATCCAAGTACATGCAGAAGAGAGCGCGATTCGAACCCGCGATCATACCAGATAGCAAAGAAAGCTTGTCTAAAAGGTTTTGGAAACCTTGTCTTCGGCAAGGGTAAAGGGTTGTCACAAAGGTTACCATGACAAGGGTTGAACCTTTCGGCAACGTAGCGGAAAGGTTCGCTAGTTAACAAGAAACAAGGTTTTCTGTAAGGTTTTCAGTAAGATTTCTCCAAGCTTTTATTACAAGCTTGTTTCAGGCCTTTCAAAAGGTTGTTAAGAGCCCTCCTTCGGCGGACAAAATAGAATCCCCTTCCCCCCTCCGAAGCCGTACTCCTACAGAGGGGTCCAACCCCTTTTTTATACCCCTTTTTCTGATGTCATCTTAGCCCAACTTAGAGTTATCTGGAATGTCAATTAATTAGATCAATTAAGAATCTTAACTAATCAAAACTTAATTATTAATTTCAATTAATTTTATTAATCTAATTTTTAATTGAACTTTCTTGTACGATTTCGATGTAGAGTGTGAAAAAACTACAAATTCCTCCGAGCTGGGGATCGAACCAGCGTTCTTAGAGTTGGAAGGCATACGCAATAACCACTATACCGGACGGGGCTACACATGATGGGACCGGTGGTTCATAAAAAGCTTTCCTACGCCAATTTTGCTGGAATGGTTTCCGAAACGGTTTGCGCGGAAATGCTTTCGCGGACTTGTCGTTCAAACCTTGTCGGTGAAGTAGTTCGTAAGAAGCTTTCCTATGTAAACCTTGCGGCAATGGTTTCCGAAACGGTTTGCGCGGAAATGCTTTCGCGGACAGTCTATGGAAAGTGAAATGGCAACTTTCTTTGCTGTCTGGGTAGGATCCATAGATGCGTATGCAGACCACTATACTGTCCTACCGCCAGGAGAAAAATCATGAACAGGGTTGCCTCATGTAGGCTGTCGAAGAAAGGAGGGAGACGCATATAAAATCAACCGCAACATTTGGCAAACTAAGCGCTCTTCGTTAGGCGATAATTCGTTTTCGACCGAAGTACAAAGTGAAATAAGACTTCCGCCCGTTCGATCTGCTCCAAACGAAATGAAGCCCTTTTCTTCACCCCTAAATGCAGTGGAATATCCCGTTCCCATAACGACAGCCACCGGGATGTCTAGTGCCTAGGGTTTTTCTCGTGGCGGTAAGACAGTACCAGTTCGGACCAGAGTCAGGAGAAGAAGAATAGAGTTTTCACTTTGTCATTGTGTCATGAGTCGTAAATGTGCCGTATCAGTTTCATGGCTTTGTAAGGGGATTGATCGATTATTCTATGTTACTTTGCAGGAATTTCGCTAGAAATTTATCGCGTCAAGTTTATCATGACAAGATATTATCCAGAAAAAAAAATCATACTTGCTGCAAATGTGCATATTATCTGGGATTGATCAAAAGAAAAAAAAACGCCCATTAGTAAAATATCGGTCACTCATCTCTTTCTTTGAGAACATATTTTGCAGAACGTCTTGATTTCGCAATCATATTTACATTACGCAATTAATTTCTGGATATTTGAATGTCAGAGGTTCGCATTTTAAATTATACAGCTATTTCATGGAACAAAGAATTAAAGCTTTAAAAATTCATCTGGTTAATATCATAAAAATGAAAGCATCTATTTCCTTTAAAGTTTTATACAGTTGTAATCTTGCTTATGTGTTTTTCATTTGGCAAGAAACTTTTAGTATTTACATATTTTTTTAAAAGAAAAAAAAACATTTACATTAACCCCAGCCCCAGAAATTCTTCACAAAGTGTTTCTATTTAAAAAAAACTGATAAATTATTATCAAAACTCAGTAATTATTTTGACACACAAACTTCATCCTTTTTATTTAATAAACCAAATTTTCACTGGCTGCTTAGTTAAATTAATAAAGTCTGTAATAGGAGTCTGTAATGCATCATTAAAAAAATCTACAAAACGTTGTGAATAAAATATTGCTTAATACTTAATACCAGTGGCGAATCCAGGGGGTACTATGGGGCTGCAGCCCCCCCCCTTCCCCAGAGCTAAAACAAAATTCTTGATTTTTTTCAAATCACTGCACCTGTTTGCTCTTAAACTTTTTTAAAAATAAAATGTGGCAACATTATTTCCTGGTTAGACAGGCTTGAAAATTTTCTCACTTTTGTAATCATTCCACTCGTACTTGTAGCGTTAAGGCGATCGAAAACCTTTTTTGGCTAGTTATTTGATTGTGTTTTTATTAAATTATCGAAAGTAGTGTAGTGTCCTTTGTGACTCTTATTCTCAGGTCCGTAAAGTTAAAGTGTTTTGACTTACATAAGCAATGAGATCATGGCGATACAAAATTTTTTGATCTCAACCCGTCCCTGACCAAAATCCTTGATTCGCCACTGCTTAATACCATTTTATTTGCTACCATTCTTAGACAGTTTAAGAAGATCAGAAGAACATCAAAATTTGAAAAATGTTTTATTTTACGTGATTAACTTGAGATTCTTTTTATTAATTAAAAACCCACAAAACCTCCCTTGTCTATTACTTTATTTTTCAATCTATTTTTAAAACATACGCAAAAAGGTTTAAATTACGCAAAAGGCACTTACGCATTTACGCAAAATGGTTTAAATTATGAAACCGAAACTTAATAAGTTTTATCACAAGTTGGAAAGATTTCAGTAGACTTCATTCCTTGCTATTGACATTCCCATGATAGAAAAAGAATTTTCAATGCGCAGGAACTTAAAAGCTTTTTTTTTCTTTTCGCTTTACTTTTCCATTTAATCTTAAAATTATGTAAATACTTTTAAAGCATAGAAACAAAATTATTAAACATGAAATTAATTGTGCGATATAGACTTAAAATCTCATATTTCGTCCCCTTCCCTAATAGTACAAGACGCTTTACCAGTGGTGAATCCAGGGGGGGAGGGCTTTGGGGCTGCAGCCTCCTCCAGATGTAAACCAGAATTCTTGATTTTATTTAAAAACACTGCAGCTGTTTGTTCTTACCCGCTTAAGGACTTAACCCGAGTTAACTCGTCCTAAATACCGTAGGTTACAAAATAAATCTGTCCTTAAGCGGTTAATCTTCAGGAAAAAAAAAAAGCAGCGTGACAACATTGCTTCCTGGCTTGACAGGTTCGAAAATTTTTTCACTTTTGTAGTCATTCCTCTCGTACTACAGCATTGAAGCGGTCCAAAACATTTTTTGGGCTAGTTATTTTATTGTGTTTTTATTAAATTATCGAAAGTATTGTAGTGTTCTTTATGATTTTTATTGACAGGTGAGTAAAGTCTGTAAAGTTAAAGTGTTTTGGTTTATATAAGCCATAAGATGTGACAATCGTCATAACGATACAAAATTTTTTATGACCTCAGCCCCCTCCAGCCCCAAATCCTGAATTCGACACTGTGCTTTACAATATTGCTACGATATCTCTACGATATTACTCAGCATTCAGAATATCGAACAACAACGTAGAGATATCGCACAATATATTGTGCTAATGGGTTCCCTCTTTTTTTTTTCAACATTTCTAAGATTTTCAAAGGATTTTTCCTGAAAGTTGTTACACAAGAAATGATAATCCTTTACAAAGACTTGATGACCGACTATATATAATTATGAGGCATAGATAATTAGGAATCAGAGAGACTTGTTTGAGAGGTTCATTTTTCGTCTTTACAGAACTTTCGCTTTTAAAATTTATATCATAATATCATTCTTGGCTTGACCATAAACGCAATACTTTGTTTTCATGAACAGAGTTCATGAAATCGGAATCTTTCTCTTTTAATTTTTTTTTCATTTACTGGAACCATGGTTAGCTCCAGTGGGGCGCCCGCCCCCGGGCGGGGCCCCGGGCCCCCTCTGGAGGATGCTGCGCCTCTCCTTCGCACAGTGCGGTATTTGTATGAAAAAAGGGGACAAAATTATTTTCTCGCGATTTGTGGCCCAGAACATGTATATTTTTTTACACTTATACATTTTAACTCTGTTATAATAGTTCAAGACCATAAAAAGATTGTAAATATTAACACATTAAAATTACATATTTTAATCAGAGTTGCGAAAAGATACTATTTGTATAAGTATCACCATTTGAAATAGTGTATCATAAAATAAGATTAACAAATTTTTTTCATGAGATTATTCCTTCTTCACTAATAACATCTTCACTGATGGCATCTTCTTCTTCTTTAATTTCTTCTTTTTCAGAATCTTCACTAATCGCTGCCTGTCCAGGTAAAAGCATCTGTAGGGGTTTTTTTTAGAAAAAAAGGTTTATAATACTTTCTTGTTCTCATTTGTCTAGAAGACAAAAAGGGGTAGGAGGCCAATAACAGTCTACTAATAAAATCGATACATTAATAATGACGCATCCTTCAAATATTCAGCAAGTCGTATAGCTGTGTGGTCAGGCAAGATCTTGAAGATTAATTTCAATAGGACTTTGTGTAACTTGGTAACTATTTTTGCCTGGGATAACATTCTTTTCAGGCTTTTTTGTATTAAAGCGTAGCAGGGATATATTGACTTAGCACCTGATCGTACTATTTCGTATTGATTTCTTGTTATACCATATTCCAGGGATGGGCAAACTTTTTCGGTCGCGGGCAAAAAATCGAAAGAAAAACGCTTGGCGGGCCAAGATAAATTTTTCTAAAATTTTAAAAACAATATACAAGTATTACAATTTAAATATGTTAATGAGATGAATGAAATTGCGATTTCATTTTTAAAAGTTCCTTATATTGAGGTTCGAAGTGAGATGTACTGATTCTAAGGAACGAGGCTAAATGCTCATCTGTCAGTCTACTCCTGAAATAATTCTTTCTAAGGTTCATAGTTGAAAACACTTGTTCACATATATAAGATGAATCAAACATAGCACTGATTTTCTGGGCGTGAGATATTAAATTTGGGAAACTTACTTTCGATAATGATTTGTAAAACTCTAACTTTGGCGTATTTAGAAACGACTGCTTGAGATGATTGTTAGATTGCAACTCAATTAATTCAAGCTGCAAATCTGACCTCACTGCTTCACAATTTACGTTGAAAGGCATGGTAAAAATATCCAATTCTGTTTGAATGGCACTGAAATCTTAAAATCTGCGTTCGAACTCAAAATGCAGTTGTTTCAAGCCATCTTCATAATTCTTAAGCTTCTCTTCATTTACTGAAGGTATTGAATTTAACCTCGAGAAATGAGACAAGTCGTTCTTAGCTAGCTGCCCAGCAAACAGATTAAGTTTTAGTTTAAAAGCTTTGAGATGGGCCCAGATATCGTCGATAAATTGATTTTTCCCTTGCATCTTGACATTCAAGTTGTTCATATGACAAAGAAGATCTGTGAAAAATGCAAGTCCGAAAGCCATTCTGTATCTTCTAACATTTCGGACTCCGCATAACACTGTTTCTCATGGAAGAACGACATGTCATTTTTCAGCTGCCAAACTCGCTCGAAAACACATCCTGCACTAAGCCACCTTACTTTCGTGTACATCATTACATTTCAGTATTTCAGAGTATTCAGATTGCACGGACTGAAGAAAATCTCGAAATTGCCTGTGAGTAAGCCCAAAGATCGAATAGTATTTACAAGCTTCACAACTGCATCAAGCACGGGTTTCATATTCAATGCAGATTTACACAGAGCATCTTGATGTATAACACAATGTAGAAAAACAACATTGTTCAATAAATCAAATAAAAAAGAACATTACAACCAGAAGGCGCAAGCGAAAGGCAGACGCACTGGCGCCAACACTGTCTCTGCTTGCTATTTCCGTCGATTTATGTTTTGTAGAACAAAAATAGAGAAAGTAAAAAGATCATCAATCCTTTGAAAAAAGGAAGAAAAAAAATAATATTTAAACAAAGTGGAAAAGGAGATGGATATATAATATATAAATCATATTTTCTTCTAATTTCCGTCGGACCGGCAAATTAAAATTCTATCCGCGGGCCGGATAAAACCTTCCGGCGGGCCGTAGTTTGCCCATGTCTGCCATATTCCATAAAAATTGAGCGGGCCTCTGCGGGAGTTAGCTTTTCTGTTTTATTTTATAAAGTATGAAATATTTTTCTGTATTTTGTTGCACGGCCTGGATTTGAAGTAGTGTCTTTAACAATTTTGGTAGCATCGATTTTTTTTCAGCTTTGAGGTTAATTTGAGCAGCAAAAGTCAGTTGTTCGGTTGGCACTTCAGTTCTTAACTTCTGTGTCCTTTGCTTTTTGGTGCGAGCACATGCTACTTGAAATGGCTTAGGTGGACGACCAGAAGACATAAGTTCTGAATTTTTAGGCGAAATGAAAGTAATAGATCTCTCAAGGTATTCCTTGTTGCTCTTTAAATCGACTTCTTTTTTATGTGCCGCTATCCATTTTTTTTTAAGCTGAGACTCAAAATACAAGAGTTTATGTTTAAATCCGCTTCGTTACCGTTCAGAGTAATTTAATATATTAAAAAACTTTCTTTCGAGGTATTTCAATCTCATGTCTAATTCTTTTTGGGTACATTCTTTCATGAGACTATATAGATACTTTTTCTTCAAAACTTTCATAATTGATGCTAAAGGAAATGTTTATTGAATACTAGAAAATCACCCGTCATCCTCATTCGAGAGATTTCTCGTCAAATTTGACGTGTTTAAATAGATATATATGCGAGAGAAATGTTTAACATTGATTGAAAACAAATAAAATAAAGATATTTATGACAGGATTTTTTTTATTTACATATTTCTTTATTCAAAAAACCTCTTGGTAAACAAAATTCCGTGTGAAGTATTTTACGTTGTTTAACAATTTTATTATAATTCAATAATCATGAAATTCTCAGCTTGTCAAACATAAGTCAAAAGTTAAAATTTCTGAGGAATTCTTTTTCGAAATTCTAAGCAAAACAACCACTATAAACAAAAAGATCAACCACAATTCCATCCGCGGGAATCCGCGGCAAGTACCTTTTGATCTTCTTTCTTAGAAATTTAGGCTTTCTTTTGGTACAAAAATATCAGCTTGGAAAGCCTCGGAAGTTTTTTAGATTTAACAAGAGTTAACAAGGTTAAATCTAAAAAAAGTCAAATAATACATTAATTGAAGTATTTACAAAAATAGTTCGTCTTGGAAACCTTCAAAAATATCCACGGTGATATTTCAGCTCAATTTCCCATAAACAAGCAGTGCAATAAAAATATTACTTAAATACAATTGAAATACAATTTTCAAAAATAGTTTTACCTTCAAATAGTCCAAACTTGTAGTTGTAATTATCTGAATTGTATTTTGGAAAATTACGATTATATTTTTTTCGGTGAGTGACTTTTAACAACAAAAATCGAATATTTTGTAACCAACCAAGTTCCGAACATGAAAGTGAATCCGAAACCTAAAATCAGCCAATAAAAAAAAATCAATGACGTAAAGGCGAACAGTGGCTTCCCATGGGCCCTCATCCTGTGTCTGTTTTACTTTTTCATTCATTTTCTGTCTTCTTTTCTCGTTCTTATCCTTTTTCCTTCGATAATCGAATTCTCAGAGAGAAGATGTAAGCAAATAAGAATAAAAACGGAAATAAGAGTTTAAAAAAATGTCAGTGAGTACTGCAACAGTGACCACTGCTTTTAGGTAAAGCTTAATAATACGTACAACGCTCAGAGCAAATAGTTTAATATTCTTGTTCAATATTAGGCTTCCTGTTATATCTTACGTTTTCATTTTCTCAAGTTGTCCTTCCATTCTTTATCAGTTCGATAGTTGGAACTATCTGCAATGAAAATGAGTAACAGTATGCGCCATTGGCAAATTTTTTAAATCCATGGTGATTGGATGATGTACTACTTGATAAATTTTTGCATTTCGTTGTTTTTCTATGTTGAATAAATTTGCATTTCTGGAATAAAAATACCCATATAAATTTGCGAGCAACCCCTTGAAATTTAAAAATTAACATATCTCTGTAAGTTTTGCAGAGAGAATCGTGAAACTTATTTTATACATAGATAAGTGTAAGAGGAACATTTCACTCGTTAACACTTTTTCTTTACGGGGAATGTATAAAAATTTAATTTTTCTAACATTTTATATTGAACTTCCACAGAAGCCAAAGTGTTTTTCATACAAATTCCTACCTTATTTGATGAAACTTTGTAATTGGAAGTATATGTCTAGGTCAGGGGTCGGCAACCTGTGGCTCGCGAGCCGCATGCGGCTCTTTTGATGTAAATTGCGACTCTCCAGTTCCATACGAAAAAATTAATAATTTATTATCAAAACCCTTAAAAAATAAGAAAATATATTTTTAAGTACCTAATTTCTCAATAGCTTCTATTTTCATAATCGTTAATTACAAATCGCTACGCTTAATATGACCGTAATGAGATAAATTTGAACTATTGTTTTGTTCTTAGAGATGAGACTCCATGACCATGTTTATCTTTCAGCCAATTGCATTCCATTTCCGTCTCACCCAAACAGCCACCGTCTAGAGTCCTGACAACACGTCTAGACTGTGTTAATTTAATCGATTGCGGTTTTTGCGTGTCTATTCGCTTGTTGTTTCAAGAAGCATACGATTTAGAAGCGAATTATCTTCTCAAAGATATGTACGCGTATAATATAATAAAGTCAGTAACAGAACTGGATTACACATCTGAGGGTCATGTTAATGAAGTAATAATGGTAAATAATTTGTTTGCCGTTTTAGATAGTTAAGTAATTTTTAAAAAAAATCATTTTTTCAGCTCCGCCGCCAGCATCAGGTAAACAAAAGAGAAGAACTGAAGAAGAAAACCGAGAATTCAATTAGGATTGGACGGAGTCGTTTGCATTCATATGCAACGCAGATGGTCTTCCGACTTGTCTCATTTGCCACGAAAAACTCGCACGTAATAAGAAGCCAAATTTGGAGAGACACTTCACTACAAAACATACCCAGTTTTCTGGTAAATATCCAACCGGTGACGCACGAAAAAAAACTGTTGAAGAGCTCCCCCCCCCCAAAAAAAAACAGTCAAGTTCCATGCTAAGTAACTGGGCGCAATCTTCCAATAATGTAAATCTGGTAAGCTTTGCAGTAACTTTAGAATTTGCAAAAAGAGGAAAACCATTCATAGATGGTGAGCACGTCAAAGATTGTTTTATACGTGCATCTGAAGAACTGTTTCGTGATTTTAAAAACAAAGTAGAAATCATGAAAAAAATCAAATATTTGCCATTATCTGCTAAAACAGTACAAGATAGAACTGCTAAAATGTCTCCAAATGTAACACATATGCAAGTGGAAGACATTCAACTGGCTTCTGCCTTTTCACTTACTATAGATGAGTCTTCGAGATAAAAGACACGGCACAAGTTACACTTTTCGTCAAGTATATGTCGTCCCAAGGTCCAAAAGAAGAACTGCTAGGATTGCTACCGCTATCAGGCCAAACTCGTGGAGAAGATATAGCAAATGCTGTGCAAAAATGCCTGGAAGACAATGGAATCGATATAATTAAAATCGTTTCTATAGCAACTGATGGAGCCAGAACTATGACAGGAATACATAGAGGAGTAACATCAATTCTTCAGAAAAAAAATAAACCACGAAATTCTAACGTTTCACTGCATAATTCATCAAGAAGCGCTTTGTGCCCAAACATTTTCGGCCGAAATAGTTGAGGTCATGGACTTGGTAATTAGGATTATGAACAGCATCTTGGCAAAAGCACTCTACCATCGCCAGTTTAAAGATTTCATTGAAGAAATAGAAAGCCAGTTTTCTGACCTACTTCTGCACAATAAAGTCCGATGGCTTTCCAGAGGTAACGTATTTCAACGTTTTGCTTTGTGCTCGAGTTAAATAAAAACGTTCTTCAATAAAAAAAGCATTGGCCATCCCGAATTGGCAGAAGACAAATGGCTGCAAAAATTCAACTTCATGGTAGATACCACAATGAAAGTAAATGAACTAAATCTAAAACTGCAAGGAAAGGGCAACCCAGCCTACGCCTTGCTTGAAGAAGTAGTTTGTTTCGAAAAAAATTACTTCTTTTTGTTGAAGACATAGAGAGCGGTAAATTACTTCATTTTAAAAATCTGAAGCAATATCGCGATGAGACCAATGCAACTATTGACACGATTTACTTCAGCATAGTTTTAAAAAACATGAAGAATGGATTCCCTGAGAGATTCGAGCAATTCAAAACAAACAAAAGTACTCTCGCGTTCATAGTAAATCCTCTCAACACAAATACAAATGAGATCAACATTGAGCCATTTGGACTTGATGCTGGATCGTTTCAAATGCAATTGCTGGATTTGAAAACCAAAGACTTGTGGAGTGGCAAGTTCACAGATCTCAAGAGCAAGTTGGAAGAGTTGGAGGTCCAGAAATGCATGCACATCGCGCAGCACAAGTGGACAGTTCTAAAAGAAATTTCGAGAGTTGAGGCCCTCATATTCGGCGCATGGAATGGTCTCCCAGAATGCTACAGTGAGTTGAAGAAGTTGGCATATGGAGTGCTGACGATCTTCGGGTCGACATATTCGTGCGAGCAAGCGTTCTCTTGCATGAGTATAATAAAAAGTAAAGTTAGAAGTCAACGAACAAATAAAAATCTAGAGTCGTACTTGAAACTTAAAACAACAAGTTATAAGCCAGATTTAATCAAACTTTCAAAAGGCATGCAAAGTCAATGCTCCCATTGATGTAACTATCTATATTTGTGTTTTTATATGAATAAATATTATTCCGTATTTAAAGCCGTTTATTTTAAATCAAAAATCAAATATATATGAGCAAATACTATAATATTGAAACGAAAATTTTTAGTGGCTCTTTAAAAACTGGGAAATTTTGTAAATTGTAGCTTTTGGCTCTTCCGTTTCAATAGGTTGCCGACCCCTGGTCTAGGTGCAATATTTAAGGAAATAAATGCTTGTTCCAATTTTTTAGGACACCTTGTATATCATAATTAATATATATCATTACTGCGGTAATTATGTATAATAACCGATTATCCATATTGACCATAACATATATATGAAAAAGCGAAGATTATTCAGGACAGTATAAACTGCAAAAAATTTATTTAGAACAGTAAAAATTGCAAATTTCGCAAACAATAAATCAAAGTTGAAAGAACCGAAGTAATTTCTGTTAAAACACTTCATACTTGAGAACTATAGTATAAATCATCAAATAATAGATATGAAGCCTTCGAAAAAGACACTGTAAATATTTATTGAAAATTTTATTTCAACCTGACATTACATCAGTCACTGGAAAGTACTGAAAGAATAATAAAGAAACGAACAGCTGCTATTGAAGTCTACCCAGATAAATTTAGCTGTTCAAAGCTTTGTTAAAAGGTTTCATCATGAATTCTCCTCTTTTGCAATGCTCTATACGGTATTATACCCAGCTGTCTGTATTTATCTTTCGATTCATCGACCGTTTTTACAAAAGCGATTTTGTTTGTTCTAAAATGTATCTATAACACTCACGTAACATGCTTTCATGAAACTAACGTAACAAGAAAACTATAAAAAATTCTATTAACGTCAAGCTTTAAAAATAAATATTTTTCTTGAAACATGTCCTTTTATGATCTCATTGAAAGAATATTCTAGTTTTTTTTTCACGTAAAAATATAAGCCATTGTGCTAAAAAAAAGCAGTCGCTGTTTTATTTTATCAAGTTTTATTTTCTTTAGATAAATATACTTAAAAAGTATGATGTAAAAAAGCAAAGTGAAAATAATTTATAGTTTTGAAACATATACTAGTTAGCTGATTATTATTTTCTTTGATTCAAGATAAGTAGGGTAGCCATACGTCCCGTATATACGGGTCTGTCACCGTATTTCACTACTCACAGTCCCGTAATACTATTTGCCCCGTTTTACCCCTAAACTCTGTCAGTAGAGACAGTTGAAGAAATTTTGATTCGTCATTATAATTTTAAAATGATTTTATAATTATGTAAAAGAAGAAAATGATAAAATTAAAAAAATAAAATCAACTTTAATATACGACTAGGCTATATAGGATTAGCCTTGCATCTTTTTTATTACTCTACGTGTTCCTTTTATTAGATTGATTAAACTTGACTGATTTTTTATCAGAGTAAAATAAATCAGTACCAACTCAATATTTTCATGTTTCATTTATTTATCATTTAAGCGTCCTGTATCAATGGTTGGCAATTATGGCAACCCTGAAGATAGGGCATATTCCCGGTAGGAGCATCTGTTTTCTTCTGTTTTTTTGGCTCCAAAAACAAAATAAGCAGAAAAATAAATGCCTTATTAAAAATGAATTTAAAGTAAAATTCTGAAATGCTAAAAATAGTGCAAAATTTCAATGCTCCAAATTCTAAATTGCCACAGAGAGGTTTCAAAATTTCGGAAATTTTGACTTATTTAAGTATTTCAGACGCCATGTTGCCATGGTAACGCAGTTGAAATGCCGAAAAACAATTATTATATATTTGCATCTTTGATTGGAACAACATTGATTTGTACTGCCTAATTAACTTTAGGCCAAATAAAACTCTCCATCATGCACACATGATGTTTCCTCTAAAATGTTTTGTAAAATTGATTTATTTTGGAATGCTCGGCCTACTATTAAAATTTATCGGAACCCTTTCGAATCACTCTGTTTATATAACACAAAATGCACTTTAATAATGATATTCTAGAATGCCAAAATTCACTGAAACAGAGGGAATGGAATTCAATGAAATCAGTGGAAGGGGCTGCGATTAAAACTATTGTGGATAGTTGAACTTCAAATCGTAAAATGTTGAGAACAGTAATGTTAACTAAAATAACGATCAGTCACTGTGTTTTTACTTTTTAGAGACATTTTTTTGAGTTGCTGAAATTTCAGTGCAATACCATAAAATTTTCGAAGGATTATTTATGCGAAAATATCACTTGCATTAAAATTCGTGAAGTAAGCGACATTCCTTTTCAACAAGAATTACACCTACTTTGTACAGTGGCGGAATTCTGCTCCGTCATTTTGACGTCAAACGTCACATGAAAACAGTTTTCCAAACTTTCTGAACATATATTTCAGTTACCTAAAAAGGAAAAACAGAATACACATTAATATTTATTTACAAATAGCTCTCAGAAAGGAAGAATGGATGCTGAAAGAGAATCCTAACAGTTTTTATAAAATACATTATACGTTGAATACAATGTTGTTTCATGTCATAAGATCCTAAAATAAATAAATTGATAAAAATGGCAGGTTTTAAATTTGAAATCTAAATACTTATGATATAAACTGGAATGCAGTTATATAATGAGAATTTAACTAAAAAGTACATATTTTTAAAAGTAGTTGTTTTTGAAAAAACATTATTGGAAAAAAATGTTTATCAGTAATGTTTTTCGAATGCTGCTTTTTTTGAAAATTAATTGTAACAGTATAAGTAATCTTTTGTGAAACAGATTCTTTTTTCAGAACAGACTTGCATAAAATTTAGGTAAATCAGTAGTGAATTGGAAATCAATAAAATGGTTTTCGGTTCATGACAGCATAACTGCGAACCTTTAAGATTCATTCTGATATATTAAATACAACATTTGCTTAACGATTTTTCTGCTCAAGCAATTCGTCGTTCGTTCGCATTCATTCAGGTATATAAATAAACCGTTGCTTAGCAACCATTCCTCTGCCTAAGCAATTCGTCTTTCATTCTGAATTATTCACTTTTTTGCTTTGCGTAATATTGTTTTCTCGTCTCGGAGTTACACGATCTTGAAGCTCGTTCCAATAAGCTTTAGGTTTGATGAGAAAGAGCATCGGAATTCTGAATCTAAACCATGGTCAAATGACGAGGACGTTAGCCGTGGCTATGCCTTATTCTCCACGCTTCCACTCTATACCATTGATAGGAAGTTTTACCACATCAGGCCTCCAAACGTGGCAGATCTTCGGTGGATTCCGATCTCAAACCGGTAAACCTTTGAATTTGTAGGCGAGACTCTGCTATCACTTCCTCTCAATCTGACTTACAAATGACTTAATGGGTAAGGCTTTGCTTAGAAAATGTGCGGCAATTTTCTAAAGAAGTCCTGTGAAAAAATATTCTAAAGGGGGAAAAAAGACAAAAGCGATGATGCATATGTAGCGCCAAAAAGAAAGTGGGGCAATGGTTATTGCAGGATTGCTCCAAGTGGCAGAACTTTGGGATTTTTCTGGTAGATGGGCGCGTATGTCATGAAAAATCTGTATAAAACGGTCTGTGGTGGTGTGTCGTTGATTGATAATATTGGCGACAAAACAAGTGACCGTAACAGAGTTACCCCCCGCCTTGCCTTGGCATCGGGGGTTTCTCTATGACAATTGCTGCAATTGTGCAACACATAAATTGTGCTGCAATTGATGTACTGCAATTGCGCTGCAATTGTACGATAGGTGTGGGGAGTGACGCATCGTGCGGGTGTTTATACCACCCGTCTACGACTGCCCATTCAAACCGGTAAGGAACCATCATGGTCTTAGGCGCGGGGGCAGGCAGTAGTGTTAGTTAGTTAGCCGTTGCAATAGCGCGAGTACTGAGGCAGGAGTGCTGGTAACCATAATCGGCTACGGCCCGACCCCTACCGAAGAAGGTACGTACTATCACTGGTGGAGAGTAACTCGATCCCCATTATTACTATACCCACCAGGACAGGGCCGGCCTTTAGATAATTGGGCAATTGCTCCCAATAGGGACCGGCCTTCAGCCGATTGGACCAATTGCTCTCAATAGGCCCTATGTTTAAGGGGCCCCGCGCCCTAATGCTATCTACTCTTGGTACTGTTCAGTGGCGTGACTAGGGTGGAGCAGGCAGGCCAATGCCATGGGCGTCATTGCCAGAGGGTGTGAAATTGAGTTTAAGTGAGCTGTTTTGTTCTTACTTTCTTGAATACGAAGTATACAAAGGAAAAATATTATGATCGTCAAAAAGAAAAAAAAAATTCGACTTCACGATTTTGATGAATTTCCACATATTAGACCTCCCCGAGTTCGAAAAAAGACGTTTTTGGCATTATGTGCATCGGTCTGTGATTGCATTAACTCTAGAACGCAACAAGCTCAGCAAACGAAATTTGGTGCGCGGTCTTGTCAATAAAATTGCAGATCTCTATCGATCTTGGTGTCAATCGGAAGAAGGAGAAGGCGTCCAAAGTTCAGACTCGGTTTCCTTCGCTGTACTGCGGAGCACAAAACGCTCTATACTGTGTCAGTAAGAGAAACTCGAGGAGATCACTCCCATTGTTTTTTCCCTTCTTAATTCCAATTCCTTGGAAATTAAAATAAATAAATGTTGATCAAAATTGGATTGTTTCCAGTTGGGGCTCCGCATCTCCTAAAGCCGACCCTGCACCAGGGAAGCGAGAACCCTCTTACTTATTCGGCGGTTTCTCATCCATGTACTCGCGATGCCCCCCGGTGGGAGTGAAAAAACAAGTAACGTCGTGCCATGGATTCCTCCAAATAGACTGAGAGCGCAGCAGTACAATGCCCGATGTCATTACAGCAACCGAACCGGTTGGATGGACATGGGACATATGTGTGTATATGGGTCAGAATGCATGTCACGAAGTGCAGTTTTCCGATGGTGCAGTGATTTTTACACTGATGTCTAAGTGGGATTGACCGGTTCCTGGCGTCTCAGCTGTGCTCACACGACCATAATTAAAATCATTGCATCATCAGAAAACTGCACTTCTCTACATCGGCGGTTCCCAGCCTTTTCCCACTCGCGTACCCTTTGATTAGTCTTTTTAGTTTTGAGTACCCCCTACTGTCACCTCCCCTCCAGAGCAACGCCGGGCATAACAGCTATTAAATAAATAAAAATCTAATTCGAATTTTAAAATAATTTTTACCCCTCTTGTGCTAATCCATCACTGTGCCAAATTTGGTGGTCATAAGTCCAACGGTGTGGACGTGCATAAAGAACGAAAAAAAATAAAAAACCATGAACAAACACGCAGATACTTTCCTCTTTTATATATATAGATAAGGCGCTTTTTGTGTTTAGCTTCGTTGTATAGAGAAGAGATTTGAGTATGCCTTTTGCAACTATTTCCACTGATCAACTAATTTCAAAATTCGATACAGATGTTCAATTTTGGTGTGAAGACCGTATACCAAATATCATTCATCTAGCTTGTTGCGTTTTTGCGTCATTGCGCTGAAACACTCACGAATAGACAGACCGGCAAATGGTCGAAGGCAATGGTCGGACCGGCAATTTGGTGTAGATAAAACGACCTACATAATTTCATCCACCTAGATCATTGCGTTTTTGAGTTATCGTGTTCACACACAGAGAGAATTCCAAATATAATTTTCTTTCAGACACAGGAAGGTCTAAAATCTGGAGATTCATTAAAATTTCAAAGTCAAAATTTTGACGATCAAAATAATTTCTCTTTGTGTACACCGTATTCGAGAAATTAAAAAGCAAAACATTTGAGCCTTCTGAAAATATAGCTTCAAACGATGGGCTATTCTTTTTTATAACAAATAATCTTTGTATGTTCTTACTTATATTGACTTACTAGCCGCCTTCGGCGACCAGCTTGTTCGCCGGAATATGATTTCAATGGAATCTTTTATCATTTTATATTCATGTCTGATTTAACAACGTAATTTTAATCTTCAGATTCTGGTAGTGAATGGCCTTGTGCCTGTTCTGTTCATTGTCTACATAAATGTTCCTAATAGAGTAAAAAAACTGACCATGCCATATAACACCTTATTGCACATTGCCGGTGCCATCTTCACTTTCTTATTTCTCTTGCAAACTATGCATTCGATTTCAACATTAAAATGGTGCAGCACATTTTATGACCAGCGGCATGCTAGCTAAATTAAAACATGCTGAAAAAATAATGAAAACATATCATCCATAACCAGTCAGCTTATTGGATATATTTCTTAATATGCGTAATATCTCAGAGAGCTTGGTTTACAGATTCCATAAAGATTTTGATGAAATAAAATATGAAAGCAAAATGAATTAAGATATTACTTCAACTTTCAACAATGAAATAAAAACACGCAATTAAATATTTGTTTAAACAATGAAAACGGTTTGAATTGCGTTGCAACAATGAAAAGTATTGTAAATTATGCCAAAAATATTTTCCAAAGGTTATTAAAATTAGAAGAAAATTCCACGGCAGCTTAATTGATATCATTGAAAAGGTAATTTTTTGCACTTTCAGATGGTAAAAAAATGATTTTTGTGCTGTGATGTTCGGAAGTTATTGAGGAAAAACGCCAAAATTTTGCTTAATTTTTAATTAATTAAAATTCTAATTAAAATTTCAAAAAGGGCTTCTAGGCGCACATTCCCACCATCCAAAGTATGTTTGTGCTAAATTTCTTAGCTCTAAGTTCAGCGGTCTGCTCTGTAGAGCGCCAAGACACACACACGGACACACACACACATTCTCCTTTATCATTAGTAGAGATTACATAAATAATAAACAATAATGAAAAGAAATCGCCGTGAACCTATTTCGATGAAATACACATCAAACTCTTGTTTTTAGATCAAATAATGTGATTGATACGTCAAAAATATGGATTGCATTCCAGCTATTTTCAGAGAATAGTCTGTGTATTCAGCTTATCACTAGCAAAACAAATTTCCAGTATTGATCGAGAAATCAAATTCAGAAAATCCATGCAGGCATGCAGATATTACGAATTCACATTTTATATAATAAAATTGTTAGATATCGCCTCTAGCTATATTATATAACAGTGTGAGCAGCAGCTTCTAAATCTAGGCATTGGTGAAATGGATACTTCGGATTCCTTTAGTGACACATAAACACTTATCGATAAACTCGACACTAAATCTGTTTTACGACGCCATAGTCGTGAGTTAAAAATACTTATTTTGCTCTGACATAATTTGTTTGGAGTTGTGCCGAGTGATTATATTACTTTCTTTGTCTTGCTGCTTGTGTTAATGCAATGTTTGGTTCCTCAGATAGCGAAGGATTTATAAGAGAGCTTCTTAAAACTATGGATTTCGACCCAAGAAAGAATTGCTGAAATATTCATAGCGTGTGCGTCAATCGGGTTCTTCAGTTTTGGGAAACGAAATTATTTATTAGAAATCTCATCTTGATTTAAAGTATTTTATTAATATCTACCAAATAATTGTGTTTAACTAAATATTTTGTTTAGCGTAAATGACGTAATTATGCAACTGGGAACCTACCTCTATTTTATGGATTTCAAGTTTAGTGTTACACGAACAATTGAGCCAACTGCAATCCGTTGGACAATAGACTAATGGTAGTTTAGACTAATAGTAGTTTAGTGTTTTCGTGCTCTAAAAAGCAGAAAATAACTTTTTTATCAAAAGTATGGACGTCGAAACAAAATCATAAAAGCCTGAGATGCTGACTGAAATGATAATTGGAATTTTAATCACACACGCTCGCAAACTCACTCACTCTCTCATACACGCACGTGCGCGCAGACACACACATTAATTTTCAACGAATGTCGGGGAATTTTCTTACTTTATGATATTCATTGTTATAGTTGTAGTATTGTTTTCAGTACCTCATGCTTTTTGAAATCTTGCTTTGACCTGCAGATTTTTAATAAGAACTTATTTTCTATATTTTTCCACATCAATGAAAGAGTGCTCTCTAAAATGTTTTTTATTTTTTATTATTTTCTGTTTACTAGTTTTTCATACCGTTCATAATTTTTTGTGGTAAATATTATGGAATCTTGCAATTAATTTTTTTTCAAATTCATTACAATATTGACATCTTTCATATGGAAGCAAAATACAATTAATTCATTGATTGATTAAGAGATAATTAACATTTGAAAATCTTAAAATATTTTTCGTCATCGGGAATACACAGCTGTACAAAATTGCGTAACATCAGGAAATGAGTGAAAAATCGATTACAAAATTCCAACTTTACAAACTTGAAAGAAGGCAAGTTAAATAAAAGAGTGCAAAAAAGCCTCGAGTGCAAAAATTTGAAACTTTTTCGTCTATAAGAGTGAAATTTTTTTTAAAAAATAATTCTTTCATCATTCATTCCTTTTAGCTAAATAATGCAAATTTTAGCGAAACGAAAAACAAATGTTATTTTACCCTTTCTCTGATATGGGCGTGTGTACTCTATCGAGATTTCGTATGTCAGGACTGTAACAATTGAAAAAACACACTCGAGATTTTGTTTGTCAAAGCAGTCATGGGCGTGTCAGCATTTTTAAACTGAAATGTCGAGCCAAGCATGTTTTGACACACTTTTCAACATTTCATCACTGTAAATGCTAATTTACTACACCGAAAACGCACATTTGTTAAAACCTGACATTCTATTCTTTTTTAATCGTTTAACTGTCTAAATTATAATTAACTAATTAATGGTGGTTAGAAATGACAAATCGGAAGATTTGAAGAATTTTTCATTCTTTCTTAAAATGATAGAATTGCAAATTTACCATGATTATATTACCCAGCATCAGCTAATCACACTTGGTAGATTCTGCTTTATCGCAAACTTTAGAAGCATAACATGAGGCAGCGTTGATGTGAAAATAAACCACGAAGAGCAACTTCATACAACTGCGTCTTTCAGCGTTAGGTACGAACTGCAACAGAAAAGTTAACAGATACAAGGACGCGATTATTTTATATTTTTACTATACCGCAACTAAAGACTGTTGACTTTAATACACGTTGTAAATAAATTTATCTATAGCGAACACAATTTTTAATGGATTAAAAATAAAAATATTTTTTACAAGGAAACGATAATTGTCTGTCAATCAAGTTATCTAAAACAGCGTCGGTTCTTTTTATTGGAGTAAAGGATAAAAAAAGTTATACGTAGAGCTTATTTGTGTATAATTCACGCTATAAATTAGTAATAATTACATTAATTTACAATGTATGTTGTTTGCGATAGCTCTTTTTTAATTAAAATGGACATGGACTATATTTCTTTTTCAATCGTTTATTTTAAAACTTAACATAGGTATATAACAAAACAAAAGAGAGACTGTGGCTAAATAGTAATTAATCATATAATTATTAAACAGTGGAAATAAACCACATTTTAATGGCTATACGATCTCGCTTAGTAGGAGATACAAATATAGACAATTAATTCACAATACCTCGCTTGATAGGAGGTAAATATGGTCTCCTGCTTAATAGAGGAGCACCGGCTTTTGAGTCCAGCTCTCAACAACTCTTCGCTAGAACTGGTGGGTTTGTCTCTTCGCCACCCACTTGGAGAAGGCGCTGCAATCGAGACTAAACATATGTAATTGAGTTCTATTAATTTACTAGAAGAATCGTGCCCGTCTAAGACGGGCTTTTAGCTTGCCAATAATATCTCAGAACTGATTAGTCACAGATTTACTAACGAAACTTGTTGAAGAAAATCTCAGGTAGATTGCTAGAATGCTTAAGAAATATAGCATGAAAAACAGAACTGATGAATCAACTGACAGTGCTATGTTTCAACTTGACTTTCACAAAAATAAAGAGATTGATTTACAATATCCTGACGTTGTTGCTGATGAATACGTTTACAGTATTCTGTATAAAATGCAAGGCGTTTTTGCCTTTCTTCTTGAGATGCTCCTTCTGTTCTTCTACGATGGTATTCATTATCTGCAGTACGCATCCTGTTTAATGTGTCTTGGCTTTGTCTCCTCCTACATCGTGCAAATCTCTCTCTTGCTAACCTTCGTTTCCTTGCAGTGGGATCTTCTCTATCCATTTTATTTACCAACAATACTTGAGCGCTTCCTCTTACAAATATAAGGGAAATTCACTTCCCAAATCGAAAACCGAGGCGAATTTTAAGAAATCTTTGTTCCCCCGCTCCGACTTCTAAGAAAAGAAGTCTTCCCTTCTGAGCGAGCCACTTTTGGTACGTAGGCCCGCCCACACTCCTGAGCGTTACAGAAAGATTTGGCCACATCTAATATAGACTAACCGCCTTTGGAGACCAGCTGTTCGCCCGTAGTATTATCCCGCAGCTATACTTGAAAAGTGGCGAAATCGACCAGTGGTTGTTGAGATTGGGGGACTCTGTCAAAGTTTTATTTTGCGATATTTCTCGAAAATAGAGGGTGGTGGGGACAACTGATCATTGATGGCATATCTAGTGATCAGAAATTTTAATATGAAATAAAAACTGGTGAATCGGTATAGTAGTCAATGATGGTGAACTATGTGAAGGTTTTCCACCATAGAGACTGTTCAGTGAAGTAGTCTTTTTAAGATATCTCTCAAAACTGGAAATTAATGGGGGGACAGTTGACCATTAATGACGTATCTGGTGTCCAAAAGTTTAGCACAACTCTTAAGCTGCGAAAAAATTGGAGTTATTTTCGATACTATGGTTCACAATCAGTTGCGGAGAATCTTGGATATATTATCGTTGGAAATCACATTTTACAGTGAAGATTTGGTCACGGGGTATTGTTAGAGATTTAATCCCTACCGGAAATTGTAAAGGGGAATCTTTTTCCCTTCTCTAGCAGATGTAACCTCGGGGCCGAAGAGGCCTGACGTACTTGTTTCTTTTCTGTGTACCTGTTGTTCTTGTGTGCGTGTGTTTGTGTTGATGTCCAAATAAAACCTTTTGTGTGATGCTGGGTCCGTTATCTGGATAAATTACTGCAGGGCACTTTTAACAGGTATTTAGGGGGGCGACCAGAAAGTGAGGAAGATGAAAAGAGATTTCGACTCACAGTTTCACAGAAAGCTGATGATGAGTTGCAATTTTCATCAATGGTTATGTTTGATGTGCATAATATTTACATTCATTTTCCTGAAAACAGCACGAATATTCGGGAAGATATAAAGGTTTCTTTACAAAAATCCCAAATTTTTCTTAATGTTTTTTCGCTTATAACGTGCAGAGTTTTCCACCAAATCGTACGAAGCTTACAGAATACGTGCCAATATGTAAAATAAGCACTGTGTTAAAATTTCAATTAAATACTTTGGAGAAATATTAGTATCATAGAAATACAATTTAAATTATCTATTTAATTCATAAGCATACATGAGTATTCAGGATATTCAACCTTCATAAAATTCAATATTACTGTTCGAAGATTCAAGTTTAAAAAATATCAATTTTTGCCAGAAACCTCACCATTTTGTTTCCCTTAAAGAACAAAAGCAATTCAGCTCTTGCAATGCCGATATCGTTCTATATTAACGGTATCGAATTGGAATTTTTTTATATAAGTTGCCCTATGTAACTGACTCTGAAATTATGAAAGAAAAACTACGCTACGTTTCTCACATGCGCAGTAAAAAATATTCAATAAAAATACTCATATTTCTTCTAATATTTAAAGTATTTAATTGAAATTTTAACAAAGTGCTTATTTTACATATTATCAAGTATTATGTAAGTTTCGTACAATTTGGTGGAAAACTCTGCATGTTATAAGCAAAAAAAGGTGCGAAAATATTTGGGATTTTTTAAAGAAATCTTTATATCTTTGCGAATATTCGTGCTATTTTTACGAAAATACACGTAAATTTTATGTACATCAAACTTAACCATTGATGAAAGTTTCGACTCATTGTGAGCTTTCTGTGAAACGGAATAAGCCGAAATCTCCCTTTTCGTCTTCATCACTTTCTGGCGGCCCCCTTACATGCCCTCGTGACCGAATCTTCACTGTAAAATATGAGTTCCGACGATAGTATGTTCAACGAATTTACGCAACTGATTGCGAACCATACTATCCATATTAATTCCCTTTTTTCGCATCTTAAGAATTGTGCTAAACTTTTGGACACCAGTGTAGAGGTCGTGAGCTTTCATATGGAATAAAAATTGGCGAAATTGGTGTAGTGGTTGTGGATGGGAAACTCTGTCAAGGTTTTTCCCCATACAAAATGTACAGTGAAGTAGTGTTTTTGAAGATGGGGATGGTGGTGGACAGAACGCCGCCCCAAGTCCCCGTGCCTGATGCCTGAACGGCACCCGTACCGGATTTTAATGGTGGTGGACAGGCGAACATTGATGACATATCTAGAGGTCATGAGCTTTCATATGAAAAAAATAATAATAATAAATAAATAAAATAAAAATAAAAAAAATCGGTTCAGCAGTTGGACCTGGGGGTCTCGTTCTTTGGTTTTCCCAATTATTTTAAATATGTAGATAATATCCATAAGAATTTACGTATAATTAATACGTACAAAATAATTAACCAGCGGGAGTGGTCTCCCCTAAACTTTCTCGTATACTTCCCAAAAAGGTGTCATTTTCTCTCTAACTAGGGTTGTCATACGTCCCGTATACTATTTGTCCCGTTTGCTTCCTAAACTCTGAGTCATTATAATTTTAAAATGACCTGCACCCATTTTTATGATTATGTGTAAAAGGAAAATGATAACAATTAAAAAAAAATTGCGTAAGTTCTCAATTTTTAAGCGCGCTGAGGTACCACAACTTTGTTTAAAGTTTTTGAGAACGAAATCTTACTACTGATATATCACGTAAGATTTCATCATACCTTCCATCTGGAGAATGTCAGAACGAAGTTTCGGGTTCAGGGGTTACCATAATTTCCGAAGCTACAATTTCCTTCGTAGACCGCCAAGATCAAAAGCCAAATATACTGTGACGTCGTGAGACCACGGGTAGCGTGAATCAACAGCTAAACTAGTATCAAATCTAATAATTTTATTTTAATGTTACTCTTGGTTATTATAGATTACAAAATAAGCAATAATTTATGCACTTAATATTATAGACGTGAGTAAATTTAGAGGATGGTGTTTGAGATAGCCTCTGCAGGTAGAAATAACAGTCATTCAGAGCAACGGCTCAACTTAAAACTATTGTTCAATAAGTCCTCATGAGCATCCGCTCATCTCGAATAAAACTCCAACAGTTCAGATACGAGAGCCATGCTCTCCGTAAACAGTAAAACAGAAGCCTACAGCTTCTTAACTCAGCTTCTTAACTCTGCTACACAACTGGCCGCAAGGTTTTCTAAAACCGATCCGAAGATCCAGCACTCGAAACACGATGCTATGATCGGAATCCGATCAATAAACGATCGCCGATCTAAAATCAACTCCCTTGTTTTCTTTTGTGCCGCAGCTTAAATCTTCGTTTTCCCAGGGACGAGGTCCGCCCAACAAGTGAAGTTTTCCGCCCAATTCGTGAGGATTCGCTGACAATTCGGTGATGTCCACCAATGAGGTCTTCCTTTCACCAGGCAGTTGATTTATGTCCAGTGACAGTCTTGGCTATTATCGGTCTGGTCTATGGATAGTCTCGTCTCAGTTCAACTGAGAAGGGACATCCATCACTCCTTCTTAATTGCGAGTTTCCGAAAAGATTTTGTGTGCCAAGTGTCACTAGATATGGAGTTAAAAGAAGCTCTTGGGGCGAATTCTCCTTTGTGGAGTTTTACCGACCATGCAGGTGGCTATTTTGACGGGGACGATTTTAGCAGCTGTTCTGGAATCTTCACAATACTAACTTGAGTAAAATAAGCGAAACGCTCGCCAACGCACAGTCGCAATGTGCATTTTGAACCAAATATGCAATTTGATCAACTTTTTTTCAACGGATTGAAACGAAATTTGAGCACAGATCTATAATTAATATTAGCAAACGTCATACCAATTTTTATTTATCTAAGCCAAAGGGTTTAGGAGATATAATTTTTACAAGTATGTGATTATACAGACCGACAGACAGTCAACCCTTTGACGGATTTGGCTCAAAATTTTATACGGACCTACATTCATGATGATAAAACTGTGTACCAAATTTTATTCATCTAGCTATTCAAGTTTTTGAGTTATAGTGTTCACATGACCGCGGACAGACAGACAGACTTCCCGTGGACGGAATTTGTCTAAAATTTGATAGAAACCTACAAATTATGTTTAAAGACCACATACCAAATTTCCTCCCCGTAGCTCTAATAGTTTTCGAGTTATCGTGTTCACAGACAGACACACACACAGACAGACAGACATAATTCCAAAATTGGGTTTTTCGGACTCGGGGAGGTCTAAAACGTGGAGATTCGTCAAAATCTCGAGTTCGAATTTTTTGACGATTACAATACTTTCTCTTTGTATACTTCGTATACGAGAATGTAAAAAAACAGTAATAATTACAAAATTCCACCAACGTATTTTTCGGATTCATTGACATTTAAAATATGGAGATTCATTTAAATCTGAATCGAATCTTTTGACAACTACAATACTTTCTCCTTCTATGCTTTGTTTGCAAGAAACTAAATAAATCTTAATATGTTATTGGTCATCACTACAATCTCAAATAACATATTAAGATTTAGTTTAAACCATTAGCGATAAGGAAGCATAATTAGTATTATAATAAACATAGAATTTTTTCCCCCAGTGGTTTAAATATTTTACCGTCCATTAAATTCCGGCATGCCCTTAATATGGCATCGGTTATTCCAGCTGCGAATGCAAAACAGCATCGCAAAAGTACGTGTATTCGTCTTCAGTTAATCTCTTTCGGTCATCCATGAATGATGTATTTTCAAACAAAAATTGGTCAACTGGTATTCCATGAAAACACTCGCCTATTTGTTCAGCCGTTCCAAATCTTATCTCTTCGTTCCGAAGCACAAATTTTGTTCTCTTTCATTTGAGATATTTGCTTAACAGACGAAGAATAAACACAGACGCTTACGAATTTAGAATCGGTGTCTTGAGGTGAAATTCTGCACTTTTTCAATATGAGAGGAAGAGGAAAAAATATACAAATATTGTGGACGTAATCTAGAGATATATAATTTTGTTTTAGAAGATTCGGAATCTTTCTTGTGTAGTAGTTGTCAGTAGGTCGGCGAAAACGGTTGGTTATCTGTGGAAAGGTTTCTTCAGATATCGTTGTGCAATCATTTCGAAAGAGCAAGTTTCCGTGTATAAGTGTATAAGCGTGTTTAAGTTTAGAACACTCTACAGGGCAGACCATTGGATCTAGCGTTACCGAATTTGGCACGTATTGACTTCTTGATTAGTATGGGTAGTTTGTCAAATTATTTGTGATAATAGAAATGATGCATTGTAAGAATTACGATTATTCATGTAGTTAGTCTAAACTTTACTTCATTTTACTTTCTTGTATACGAAATCGTGTAATGAGAATTGTGAATGTGATGTAATCTTCCAGATATTCGACTTCAAGATTTTGATGACTCTTCACGTTTTAGACCTTCATGAATCCGTAAATTTTTTTTTTTTTGGAATTATATCTTCCTGTCTGTCTCAACAACGCAAAAAACTTATACGTAAGAAATCTAGTATTCGACATTTATATGAGAATTGAAGATTTCTGTCAAATTTTGTGCGAAATTCGGCTACGGGAAGCATCTCGGTCTGTCCGTCCGTGTGCATGCTGACGCGATAATTCAAAATGCAACGAGCTAGAGAGATGAAATGTAGCATACGGTTTTATTACTAAAACTATTGATATGTAATTCTAGATAAAATCCGTTAATGGGCTGACCGCCTGTAGATCTGCATATCCGTGTTAAGTGAAAGCAGTAACTCGAAAACGCAACCAACGTGAAAAAAATGACGGGAAGCTGTCGTTTTCAAACAGCCACTGATGTTAAAGGCGTAGGACTACTTTACTCGCGTGACTCTTCTCTTTCTCGAAGTTCTTCGATTTTCAATTTTTTTTTGTAACTTCTGTTGTTACCATTTATCTCGAAAATAAGACATTAGATATGTTTTTAACATATATAGTTACCGAGATATAGAGGATCGCGTCACCAATTCATGCGTATTTTTGCCCAACTTTGCGACTCAGTAGTCGCTGATCTACAATTCCGATTTTCAATGTTTTCTTTGTAACTTCTGTTGATACCCTTTATCTGTAAAACTAGAAACTCACTGTCATGGTATGACGGGTGTATATTGCCTCTTCATTCGAGAGATTTCCCGTCAAATTTGACGTGTTTAAATAGATATATATGCGAGAGAAAAGTTTAACAAATAAAATAAACATATGTTTTATGACAGGAAATATTTTATTTATTTACATATTTCTTTATTCAAAAAACCTCTCGGTAAAAAACATTCCGTGTGAAGTATTTTTCGTCGTTTAACAATTTTCCTCGTACTTCAGATGTCTAATCAAAACAAAACACTTCTCTACTTGTCAAACGTTTCCAAAAAATATTATCGAATTATGTCATCACTATTGCAATAAATAATCAGATCAATAACCTATATCACACGCATGATATACCACTGACGTAATTTACTACTTTATATTAAAAGACGGAAATTTGAAATATATGATTAATATAATTTAAAATTTCTCGGGAACTATTGATCATAGCGAGATAAATTGTATGTCAATCGATAGAAAATTTTATTTCTTTATTTTAGATCTATTAAATTTGAAATTATAACGACACTTACTCTTTTAAATTTAAGATTACTGAAATTTAGGTTCTCTAACAATGAAATAATGCTGTTTAACGTCTCGCAGTGCTATAGCGCGAATTTTATTGTTGGTGACATCAGAGAGTTACCGAGACACAGATCTGGGTTATTATATTATTAATAAGACATTAGTTATGTTTTTAACATATGTAGTTACCGAGATATAGAGGATCGCGACACCAATTCATGCGTATTTTTGTCCAACTTTGCGACTCAGTAGTCTCAGAACTACAATTCCGATTTTCAAAATTTTTTTGTAACTTCTGTTGTTACCCTTTATCTCTAAAATAAGACATTAGTTATGATTTTAACATCTGTAGTTACCGAGATATAGAGGATCTCCCATACCAAGTTTTGTGGCGTTTTGGCGTGTGAATCAAATTCCGTCCTGAGATCCCAATGGGAGGAACGTAGTCCTACCTTAAAAACTTGCGAATTTAAACATAATATTTTCAGTCTGGCATACTTTCTAGAAATTGCGGGATGTAAAAACCGTTTAGAACACTCTACGGGCAGACCATTGTACCTAGAGTTACCAAATTTGGCAAGTAGTTACTTCTTGATTAGTCGGTGCTCACTAAGAAGTGGCGTTTCAAAATTTTAATTAGTTTTTTAAATTAATTAAAAAATGCGTTTATTCGCAATAACTTCGAAGCATGTTATCGCACAAAACCCACTTTTACACAGTTTTAAAACTATAAGCTTTTCAGTGATACTAATTTCATTTCTGTGCTATTTTTTTCTTTAATTTTAATGATATTTTCAAACTTAATTTTAAACACAATTTGTGACGATACTTTTCGTCGTTGTAATGAAATTTAAGCCAATTGTATTGTCTCATTAAATCTTTCACACGCGTGCTTTTTCCAATTTTAACATTATGATTTTAAAAAGTAATAAATAAAAAAGAAAAGAAAATATGCATTCTTTTGTACATTAATTTCAAAGCAGAATTTTTACTTCCGTTTCTATTAACATCATAATGTTTTTAGGCTGGCATTCTTTATGTAAATCGCGTGATGTTCAAATCGTTACAAACAGAATGCAACGGTTGATGCAATCAAACCAGACGAAGACAAGACAGACGAATCAAGCCTGAAACGTTATTATGCTACGATGTTTCTGAGTAGAGATTCGTCTTTTTACTTTCTCGTATACGAAGTATACAAAGAGAAAGTATTGTAATCGTCAAAAAATTCGAACTCGAGATTTTGACGAATCTCCACGTTTTAGACCTCCCTGAGTCCGAAAAACACAATTTTGGAATTATGTCTGTCTGTGTATCTGTGAACACGGTAACTCGAAAACTATTAGAGCTACGGGGATGAAACTTGGTATGTGATCTTGATACATAATTTGTAGGTTTCTATCAAAGTTTGGTCAAAATCCGCTAAGGGAAGTCTGCCTGTGTCCGCGTTCATGTGAACACTATAACTCAAAAACTTGAATATCTAGATGAATAAAATTTGGTACACAGTTTTATCATCATGAATGTAGGTCCGTATAAAATTTTGGGCCAAATCTGTCGAAGGGTTGACTGTCTGTCGGTCTGTATAATCGCATATTCTTAATCGCAATAACGTTTTAACAAAATTACTTAGATAAATGAAATTTGGTATGTGGTCTTCTTACCTTAATTGTAGATTCGTGTCAATCGGTTAAAAAAAGGGCGTTCAAATTGCATAATTAATTTTTCAAATCCGATTCTCCATGCGCATGTGTACTTGTAGCAATCTCTGTGCACGAGGAAGCTATTGAGCGGATTACGTCACTTTGTCCTTGAGCCGGCAAGAGTGGAACCTAGCAGTGTGTGATAGACGCGTTTTAATCGGTACGCATCTCTTTGAATTTGATTCCTTACCTAAATATTTTACAATCACTATAATCTACAATGGAAAATCTTCTGATAGTCATTGGATTCTGGGTTGCAGTAGGTTCGAATTTTTTTATCCACGCGGGGGAAGGGGAAACAGCACCTTTTTGGGGAAGTATACGAGAAAGTTTAGGGGAGACCACTCCCGCTCGTTTTATTAGTAAATGATCTTTATACCAGAACTGTAATCTGTATCTAACTTTTGACTTAATCAGTTATTTGTTTGTGCTTGAACACGAAAGTTCAAAATCGCAAAGTTTAGTTTAGTTATATTAAGCCTTAAATGCCCAGTGCTGCCTTTAAGCAAATACCCAATTTTGCCTTCTAACACCTTGAGAATAAGACTGAAGCTCTAATGCCTGTTGTGGACAATAGGATATATTTTGAAAATTTTAGTGAAATTCAATGTACAACATATAGATAGCAGCCCGAGTGCAGATAAAAAATAAAAATAAATTGATGTTTTTCACTTGAGGCTGCATCATTTTTGCTTTGTTTGTACTCTTGAGAGTACCATATTTTATGCTACAAATTTGAAGGAAATTCCTTATTTGTATTATTAGTTATTACAATTCATCTGTGTTTAGTATTATAAAATTTTATCAAGGAAATTTTTTTCTGAAATATAGCTCAGTGTTGTCATTTGGTAAAAAACTGTTTTTTTAGCCATAAACGACACTTAAATCAAAATAGGATTTTTAAAGTATTTTTCCCATGTTTTATTCAAGAAATACAAGTCAAAAACATTTTTAAATCAATTTTCAAAATCAGACTTCTAAGAATTTAATTCCCGTTTTGAAACAACTCGAGGCCTATTTTCGAGCGGACCTCGTAATTTTGAACCGCAGTCAGATGACGAGGACGATGCTTGAGCTGGCATCCCCCTCTCCAAGCTTCCTCACCACGCCAATGGGAGGATGTTTGGCCCACTACATATGGTTCAGCGAGCCACAGGCCCCATACACGGCGGATCTTCGGGTTTCGAACTTGGAACTCTCCGGCCCCGGAATCGAGACTTTACCGCTAGGCTACCGTAGCACTCCAAATTCGCAAAAAGCTAACTAAATTAAGTTAGATACACCGTCTTTCTTCAACTTATCTTGATTTTATCAGGTAGTAGTTTTCATTAGGTAGGAGTAAATGTTTGATTATCTATGTAAAGATTTTGTAAGATATAGGGGTGCAATCATTTGGAAAGTGAAGTTTTCCACACATAGAGTAGTTTATCAAAATATTTGTGGTAATAGAATTGATTCACCGTCAAAATTACGATTATTCAATACAACTTATTACTTTTTAAAGAAAATTGTTTGTTTGATTACCAACCGATTAGTATCTTAACTAAAAAAATGCAGCAAGCTTGATGGGTGGATCTTCGTATGTGAAATTTAAAGTAAGTACGTTTGTGTCTAAATTTTTAACTAAATCCATCAAATAATAATTAATATTATTAGTGGTTAGTATAACAGTGGTTAGTATAAATAATAGCAGATTATTATCAATATTAGTAGGATTTTTTTAAATCGGTTATTATTAATAATAACTGTGGTTAGTATTACTAATATAATAGCCTAGATCTGTCTCTCGGTAAAGCTCTGACGTCATCAACAATAGAACTCGGCCATAGCACTGCGAAACATTAGACAGCATTATTTCATTGTTAGAGAACTTAAATTTCAGTAATTTTAAATTTAAAAGAGTAAATTTTAAAAAACCAAGAAGTCTAATTTCAAATTTAATAGCTCTAAAATAGCGAAATAAAATTTGCTATCGATTGATATAAAATTTATCTCGCTAGGATCAATAGTTCCCGAGAAATTTTAAATTATATTAATCCTATATTTCAAATTAATTTCCGTTTTTAATAGAAAGTAGTTAATCACGTCTGTGGTATATCATGCGCGTGATGTAGTTCGGAGGCCACGATGCATCTGATTATTTTATTTGTTTTCAATCAATGTTAAACTTTTCTTTCGCATATATATCTATTTAAACACGTCAAATTTGACGGGAAATCTCTCGAATGAAGAGGCAATATGCACCCGTCATACCATGAGGGGTGATTTTCTAGTTAATAATAACCAGCTATTATTCACACCAATCGGGTTTTTTACTTTAACCGTAACATACGTATTTACACATTTTTATAACATTTCATGCGCAATATATTATTTTTAAACATCTTTTATAAAGAGGGTTCTTATTATTTGCGAAAATATAGTACCAATGGCAAAAAAATGAATCAAAGTATTTTATTTATCAGAAGGCTGAGTTATGAGAATCAAGTCTTTCTTTTTATAGAAATAAAATGAACTTCTGTCAACTTGTCAAAGCCGGTATTACTTCTCAATGCTATTCAATAACAATGAGCTTATAAGAAAAAGTTTCTTTCAAATTTCTTAATAGAACAAAAAATGGGATTTAATTACAATAATTTGCTGGAATTCAGATTTTAAATCTTTCCGCCTATTATTGGCAAGGATGTGACAAAACAAAACGACCTTCGATAAAAAAACCTTCATTCATATTTTATCACAAATGGAATTTTTTTTCTTGTAAACAATGCAAACTGGGCCATTCTAAATTGACCAGCGAAAACAAGATTTCTATTAGAACAATGAAGGTTGCAAGCTTCAATTAAGGACTGCAGTGGAGAAGAGAGGTGAGAAAAATGTTTGATACAAATTATTATATCATGTGATTTATAAGTGAATATTATTATCTAGTTTTATTTATGTCAAGTCTCGAGAATTCACCTGCAAATGTTTTCTAATTGGTCAAAGAGTGATTTCAAGAAAATCCTTGTTTTATAAATGGAAAAAATAAAAAATAAAGCAACAGCAACAACAGACTTAATAAAGTACCGGATTTCTTCTAGTGTGTAAATGTCTTGAATTGTAAATGTTGCAATGTCACTTCTGAAAAAAAAAGCTTGTTAAAAATGCATAAAACGGCACACAAAGAAAATGACTGTATTCTTTGACAAAGTCATGCATTTTAGATTTGAAAGTAGGTGAAAATAAGCAGTTATACTTTCATAAACCATAATTGTTTCACGAAAAGAATGGTTTGTTGTCTAGATATCGTACACATGCGCTAAAGGCCAAAACTGCGGAAATATCTTAAGAAAAGAGCATTTTTGATGTTTGGGGGCCGCTTGGTTTCCAAGAACTATCATACCTTTTTGTATCTATGGAATGATAATTAAAAAATAAAATCAAATAAAAGTTTTCAACTATCTGTATTTGTTAAACGTTACGATTGAAAAGTTACACAACCAGGAAAATGCAGCTGCTGAAAGGAAACTACATGTCATTTTTTCAAAATTAAAAATAGTGGAGCTATAATGGCGCAATTTTCGGTATATCTCCTTAAACTCGACAATAGCCGAAGAGTGAGCCAAATTTACAGTGTCAGGTTGCTCTAAGCTGGGTATTCCCGTGCTCTCCATTCCACGCAAATTCGGCCTCTCCATCCCAAAAACTGTCGTCAATGCGAAAAACCGATGAGAATTGGAAAACTGCGTGGTCGAAAGTTTGGATTTCCTACCATTCTGGAGATCCAAGTGTTCCAGTTGGACTGCCGGGCCATAAATGCTGAAATGCAACCGGTGTAGATATATGGGGAAGGGGAGTTGAGAATCTCTCACTTCCTCTCTAGAGGAATTCGTAGCAGAATTCGTAACAGGTGGGGGTTCACGTTTTGATGGCGGGGGGAAGTAAGTGAGGTAGGGGGACCCGTAGCAGATGGGTTTGGGCGAAGCGGCCATGAATGACCTACGTACTTGGATGGGCTCAAAAATGGAATGTTGTGGAGTGTCACCACGCCATTTGAGTGGAGCGGAGCGATCGTGAATGACTACCTACATGTATGGGCTCAAAAATGGAATGTTGTGGAGTGTCACCACGCCATTTTGAGTGGAGCGGAGCGATCGTGAATGACGGGCTTAATAGGCGCATTTAAGTACAATTTGTGATTTCCATGCTAACAGAAAAGTCACATTTCGCGCAAAATATGTATTTTTAATATCAGATGATATACTACCTGACATGCTTTAGTGATACCGTCATGACGTTGAGTTCCTTTGTAGCCATTAGTACAGTTTTAGGATAGTTAATAATTAGAAAATCATCGCATAAAAATAGCGGTTGAAAAGTTTAATAGTAATATTATCTTGTGTTTTAAAAGCTACGATGAGGCTAAAATATTCATAACTTAGATAATCAGTGAGCTTCGCTTTCAGGGTTTTTATTTGGTAAATATAATATCTATAACACGTTTAATTAGGTAGAATAATATTCACGGAATTGTACAGTAGAAAAATGCGCCAGTTTTCGACTTATGGCTGTTATAATGAGCAAGAGAAAGATGATAGTTGTTAGAAAACCCTTTTCGAAGTTTCCAGTGAACATACCTGAGTTATTAAAAGCATCGACTGAGAAAATTCTAAGGAAACTTTGTAAGCTTACATCATACATCCACAGTGTTAATGAACTTCTTTTGACAAAACGTTTTTTCCAATATACTAGCAAACGTATTTGTTAACTAATTTTTAAAATAAAAAGAATAATTTCATAAATAATTAAGTAAAATTACTTAGAAATGCATTACATGCGATTACTACCTTGTTCTTTAAATCTCTACTAATAATAAAGGATAATATGTGTATGTGTTTGCGTTCTAGAAGGCAGAAAGATGGACTTAGAGCTACGAAATTTGGCACAAACATACTTTTGAGGGTGAGAATGTGCACCTCGGAACTGATTTTTTGAATTTTAATTGAAATTTTATTTAATTAATAATTAAGCGAAATTTTGGCGTTTTTTCGGCTCAATTTCGAAAAATATAACAGCGGAAAAATGATTTTTTTATCATCTGAAAATTCAAAAAGTTATCTTTTCAATAATTTATATATTTTAAATAATTGGCAAAACCAGAGGACCATTCCCCCACCCCAACCACTCGACCGATTTCGACAATTTCTATTTCATAAGAAAGCTCATGACCTCTAGATATGTCATCAATGGTCGCCCACCACTCTCCATTTCCGAGATACATCGCAAAATAAAACTTTGGAGTCCCTCAGCCTCTACAACCGCCAATTTATCTCGCCAAGTTGGAAGCATAGCCACAGGCTATTAATATTACGTGAGAACAGCTGTAACTAGCCAAAGGCGACTAGTTACAATTAAGTTGCCGTACACTTTTTTTTTCTCTAATTTTAATAAATTAACAAAAATTTCTTTAGCCATAATTTACAACATTGCTTTTTATTGGTGCAATGAAATTCAAACAGTTTCATTATTTAAACAAATATTTAATTTCGCGCTTTTCTTTCGTTCTTGAAAACTAAGCTAAGCTAAATACCTTAATGGATTTTATTTCCTTTTCTTATTTCACCAATTTTTCTACGAAATCTGTAAGCAAAGCCTTCTAAGATAGTAAATAAATTAGGAAATATATCCAGTAAGCTCAAAGATTATGGTTGGCAATCTTTAGTTCTTTTTATCAACATGTTTTAATACAGCCAACATGCTGATGGATGACGGGTCATTTTAATGCTGAAATCAAATGGATATTTTGCATAAGGAATAAGAAAGTGATGTTGGTACCGATAGCGTGCAGTTAGATGTTAGATGACACGCTCAGTTACTTGACTCCATTAGGCACGTTCATACAGACAATGAACAAAACAGGTGCAAGGCTATCAAAGGAATGTGGATTAAAAATCTATCACACTTTGAAGTTTAAAATTCTTTTGTTAAAGGAACCATAATATTAAATCATGCTTAAGAGATTCAATTGAAATTATATTCCCGGTAGCTTGTACCCAAAATGGCTTGTGTTTTATAAATACAGAAAGCGTACTTACAACTTAGATTAGACTAACTCTATCAACGATAACGGACGTGAAAACTTTTAATGTAAATAGAAAACGATAGCAAAAATTAGATGAAATTTACGAACTTATTAAAAAATCCATTAATGTAAGAACAAAATTATATTACAAAAAATCCATTAATGTAAGGACCAGAATTATATTACAAAAAATCCATTAATGTAAGAACCAGAATTATATTACAAAAAATCCATTAATGTAAGAACCAGAATTATATTACAAAAAATCTATTAATGTAAGAACCAGAATTATTTTACAAAGAATCCATTAATGTAAGAACCAGAATTATATTACAAAAAATCCATTAATGTAAGAACCAGAATTATATTACAAAAAATCCATTAATGTAAGAACCAGAAATATATTACAAAAAATCCATTAATGTAAGAACCAGAATTATATTACAAAAAAATCTATTAATGTAAGAACCAGAATTATTTTACAAAGAATCCATTAATGTAAGAACCAGAATTATATTACAAAAAATCCATTAATGTAAGAACCAGATTTATATTACAAAAAATCCATTAATGTAAGAACCAAAATTATATTACAAAAAATCCATTAATGTATGAACCAGAATTATATTACAAAAAATCCATCAATGTAAGAACCAGAATTATATTACTAAATACAAAATGCAAAAATGCAATTATTTTAAGCACTAAAAGAAATTTTCTTAGAGTTAGTAGTAATTACAGGAAGTACAAAGGATTCCAAATATAAACAGGCGTGGTGCGGCTTACTTGTATTACGTGAACCTGAATTGACTCTATTCTGTAAATAGATTCGGTGATTATTTAAGAAAAATAATCATTAGTAGTTTTATGTCTAACAATCATGCAAACATGTAATGCTAGGTATTTGAAAATGTCGATTCATTTGACGTTTTATAATATCATCTAATTCTATTATTTTACATCGTAATATTAAAGAACTGACCTATAATACTACGATTGTTTTGTTAAAATAGACTTTTACAAATCGAAAAATTAAGAAGCTTTAGTATGTTAATAGATCAAAGACCTAAACCTATAGAATTCTTCTAAATCAAAGATATAATATTTTACATTTTATCCAGACCTTTCATAAAAAGACATACGCAAGTGAACTAAAGGGTGAAAAATATATTTTATCCGGAAAAGTATTAATTAAAACATCTGGCAGTTCTATCTTCACGTGATTCAAAAATGTTCTTTACTTTTTTTGAATAATCACCTCGTTCGCCTTTGAATAAAAGAATGCATTAATAAGAATTCTTTTGAATAAAAGTTCTAAACGTACTCATTAAATCCACCAAAATTCTTTTAAACCAAAGAAAATGAATGCAAAGAATTTGTATTCAAGTATTCGAACTTTTTGTCTCCGATCTCAGGAAGGCTAACATCACGTATTCCATTAAAAAATAAATCTCAACCAGTTTTTAATGTTTTAATTTAGTCAATGTCATCTTCAAGCGACGCGAATGCTGTGAATGTTTTCTTGAATCTTTCATAACGTGACACCTTAACTAGAAATTGGAGCATAATTATGATATGTAAACGCACCTGTTTTATAGAAACAATGAGTCTGCATCCAGTTTATCATGATTATGAGTTTTTTTGTAGGAACTCAAGGGCATTCAAAAGTATAAACGGAATACCATTTCTTTCCTGTTTCATGTTAATTTCTCAGAGTAGACTATTGAGTAAAAGACCTTGAATCAGGCTGTGATCACAGATGTTTCAAAATTTCTCCTTTCCCGTTTCTACCATATGGCAGGAAAGGTTGAGAATATCGAGAAAATCATTGTTTGTATATCGTATATCTGAGGCAACGGAGGAAGCAGCTGTTTTAAAATAAAATTGTTTCAATTATATCGTAACAATTACTAGTTATGGTTTATATAAACAAATCGTTCATTGTAAGTAACCTGAGCTTATGTACCTTTTACTTGTTTATAAAAGAAAAAAATGCAGATGTAACGAATTATCTAAAACTGAGTCAAGGAAATTTAGAATTCATTGAAAAAAGCGACATCTTTATACGATAGGCTTAGTTATCATTGATGAATTAGATATTCAAGCCTCTTTATAGTTTTGGTCAAAAAAGTTTGTATAAAAGTGCACATTTTTAGAAAAAAAAATTATTGAATGTTGTACATTTTTGGTTTTTTTTAAAGTTTCACCTATTACAAAAGTATTTAAATTTTAATTGCAAAATGCTTTTGTTCGATTTATTCAACGTCATACAAAAACAACATTAAAAGTTTCATATACTTATTTTATTTTAAAAGTAGCTGTTATTCCCGGCTTTGCTCGGGATTAAAATACTTTCATGTCTAATATTTTGGATGTTAAAAACTACTTTTGTATAGAAAATTACAATACCCAAAATTCTTTTGTCTTCTGAAAATTTTTGTATTTAAAATGAAAATATCAATTGAACCAGACGATTTTTAAAAAACGCCGATAGCTAATATTCTTTATAAGTTATTAATATTTGTTGCATAAGTACTTCAAATTTAGTTCATAAATTTTGCAGTATAAGAAAGATTTTAACGGATGTTTTGTGAAAATTAATTACATAGTATATTTTTAATTACGAAAAAGCGTTGAAACAAATATGAATAAAAAATAATAAAATTAGTCTTCATCCAGAATTTTTCTAATGTGAGATAGAAACAGTTCTTCTTATGTATTCTTGTTCTTCACCAATAAAAAAAAAGTGTTGCAAATTGTAAATTTTATACACAATTTAATTTTTGAAAAATTTTTAAAATCAAGGCAATGAATTGAACGGAAATGAAACTTGTGTCATGAAAAGATAATTTTTTTAAACTTTAAATATGTGTAAAAATAGTTTTTGTCACATAATACATATTTTCGAAAAATATATCACGGAAAATGCCATATCTTGCTTAATTTCCAATTAACTGAGATTTGTATAAGATTAGGACTTTTATATGTGGATGGTGATCTCTCTTGTCTTATATAAAATATATTTACAAAAATAAGTAAAAAGTTCAGAAATAATGGTATATTAGTTCAAAGTCTAACAGTTGCCAAGTAACGGAGTAGCTATAAATTTGCATTGTTTCAAAATCGTTTGCAGGTAATTAACAATTAGTTAAATTTTGAAAAATTGATACAAATTGAGGGAAAAATGTCATATATATAAAATTGGTATCAATGAAAAGGTAAAATTTTGAACTTTAAGATGGTATAAAAATAATTTTTGAGGGATAATTTGCTCCGAAGTTACTGCGGAAAAACGGTTTCGGTTAATTTCTAATTAACTGACTGTTTAATTAATATTTGCACTTTGAAAAGTTGATCGTAATCTTCCCCGTATCTTAATTAATAAGTATGCAAAGTTTGGTTGAAAACAGTGCCGTGGTTTAGGAGCAGATGTGGAACATACATACAAACATACCCACAATGACTTTTTTTATATTAAGACACTTCTAAAATCTGCTATGGCAATATAATTTCCTTCGAAATATTAATATATATAGTTTTTGTTTTGTTTTATAAAATGTCAATTTTTATTTGTATTTTTCGCATAATTTTTGTTTTGTAATTTGTATATTTCCTTTGGATACTGCTTATAGACAAATGCTGTATTCTTCATTTAGAACTGTTCCGTATAGAAATTCACAATTCAACACCAATTTTTCATGAAATTTTCTTGAAATGTTTTAAATAAGCTTTATGTCAAAGTATACGATATCTTAGAAATCAATAGGTTTCTAATATGAAGCTCATTCCATGCCAAATCACGCAGAATTTTCCAAAAATAACTTTTAATATTTTTAACACAGGGTGTCTCATAAAAGTGAAACAAGCGTTTATTTCCTTAAATATTGACCCTAGACATGTACTTCCAATTACAAAGTTTCATCAAATAAGGTAAGAATTTGCATGAATATACTTTTACATGTAAGAGGATTGCTAAAAAAGTTACAGAAATTAAATTTTTAGATGTCCCCCATCGTGCAAAAATTTAATCAGTATGTAAATAGATGAATGTGAAATCTCTTACATTCATCTACTAGCATACAAAGTTGCACGTTTCTATCTTCAAACTTACAGAGACATAAGAAGAAAAATTTATTGACTTAGACCACTTTTCCATACCTCTCACTGCTGTTTGATCCAATCTTTCGATATACATTTTATTTAGGGATAATATGTATTTATGAATAAGTTATTTAAAGGGCAGAATTAGGAAATAACAATATAGTTTTTAACTCTTGTTAAATCTAAAAAATTGTGAAATAAGACATTATTTGAAGTATTTACAAAAATAGTTCATCTTGTGAATCTTCTAAAAATATCCAGGGTGATATATCATCAGTGACCGCTCATCTAGTCAGAAACAAGCAGTGCTATAAAAATATTACTAGAATACAATTGAAATACAATTTTTCAAAAATAGCTCTACTTTCAAATAGTCCAAACTTGTTGTTGTAATTATCTGAATTGTATTTTAGAAAATTGCAATCCTTTTTTTCCTGTGAGTGACTTTTAACAACAGAAATCGAATACGTAGTAACCAGACAAGTTCCTATTGAGGCAACATGCAAGTGAATCCGAAACCTACAAACAGCCAATGAAAGAGAAATCGAAGAAAAACAAATCAAGAGGGCGAAGGCGAACCTTGGGTGAGATTGAAGAGGGGAAAACATTAGTTGACTTAGCGCCAAACAGGAGCATCCGAAAACCAAATTCTGGCCAAGTTCAAAGAGAGAAAGAATAGCTATTCGCCTTCGCCCATTATGTCACTTAGTTGTACGCAATGAGCGAATTTTGGTGCTTTACGAAACTATTTGGTGTGCAGCCGCGTCCTATGCCTGTCTTACTTTTTCATTCATTTTCTGTCTTCTTTTCTCGTTTTCATCTTTTTTCGTTGATAATTGAACTCTCAGAGTGGAGAAGTAAGCAAATAAGAATCAAAACGAAAATACGAATTTTTAAAATAGTTTTAGTGAGTCCTCCAATTCTGCAACTCTAAAAGACGAGTCACCACTGCCTTTAGGTAAAACTTAATAATACGCACAACGCTGAGAGCAAATAATTTAATATTCTTTTTCGATATTAGGCTATTTTCCTGTTTTATGTTTAATTTTATTTTCTCAAGTTGTCTTTTCATTCTTGATCAAGTCGATAGTTGCAACTATATGCATGAAACTGAGTAACAGTATGCGTCATTGGCAAATTTTTTTCAACCCATGTTGATTGGATGATGAACTACTAGACAAATATTTGCATTTCGCAGTTTTTCTATGTTGAATCAATTTGCATTTCTGTAATAAACATCTCCATATAAATTTGTGAGCAGCCCCTTTGAATTTAAAAATTAATATATCTCTGCAAGTGTTGCAGATCGATCGTGAAACTTTGTTTATACATAGATGAGTGTAACAGGAGCATTTTATTCAGTGACACTTTTGCTCTATGGCAGAGATTCCCAACCTGTGGTATGCTTACCCCTGGTGATACGCGAAGGACCATTTGGGGGTGCGCGAAATCAAAGTCGGTAATGGCGGACACAGGAAAACATAAGGGATTAAAAAAATTTCAGAATTTGTTTCCCTAAGTTCGTGTGAAAAGTAGAAGCGAAAGCTATGCAAGTTCTAAAGCCTACGTTCAAAATAAGAAAAAAAGAAAGCAAAATGGAAACCTAAAATTATTACAATACTGGTTTCATTTGTTTTTGCGTTGAACTAAATACTTCTGTAAAAATGGAATAAAATGTGAAATCAAAAATAAGTCCTGAAAATGTTATTAATTCCAGTCATTTGACTCTTAAGCTTAACTAAGCCCTTAATGTTACTGATAAAAACTTATTTGAATAGACGGATTGTTGGAGGGTGGTGATATAACAGTAGGGGGTACGTGTAACTTCAACGGGCAATTTTTTGCATCTTCAATTTCCTTCTTCAATTTCAAACGAATACCCAAATGGTCAATAGCTCAAATTGTATTCTAACATGTAATAAAATTTTTGAATGCGCCATTCATAGGCCATTTTATTCAAAAAGCAGCAGTTTGTCTTGAAGCAAAAGAATACGGATAAAATTTTTAAGAATAAAGATGAATTTGTATTTTATTTACATTAAAGTTGGACTTCTACCGTAACCACCAACTTCCGGTGGTAATGTTAAGTCAATTGGAACTTCAAAATTTCAACACTCTGTTTGAAGATATTAATTATTGTTTAAAGTGGAGTTTTTAATGTTATACATTAAGAATACTTTGAAAATATTAAATTTAATATTTCTATTGTTGTAGTGCTCAATATTTACTTAAAATAAGAGCCTATTTTTGTGGAAAGGTTGGCATAATTATTCTTTATCGCTCTTTTTGGCGACTTCCAAGGTTTGTTTGGCTATTAAAATTTTAACCATACTATTTAGATAATCACTGACGGTTAAATTTTAACGAACCGATTTAGCTAATTCCAATAGTTCCATTTCGAATTTAAATGCTTTAAAAGCTCTTTTTAAAGGATTTAAAAAGAAAGGATTACACAAACTCAAAGAACGCGGAATTCAACTCTTTGTGTACTAAAGAAAGAACTGATCCGAAGTTGGCGCTTGATACTGTATCGAAATGGATTTGGCGATTGCATAAATCGAAGGGTACCGGAAAACGGTATGTGAATCCAAAATAAACAAACCAGAAAACTCGTCCATAGGCCTAAATGTGGAAATCATTAAATTTAATTTCAATTAACCTTCAGAATATTTTGCAGAATTCTACGTGGACGAAGAAGCAATTTATTAACTATTCAAAAATCGTCTGCCCAATTTTATGTTTTTAAATTTTAAAAAACTTCGCATTCAGGATATTTTTAATTTCAGTTACGTTAAGTTTACATACAAAATCATATACAAGTCGATGAAATTCGTTCGTGTTACATTAAATTTAGTAAAATTTAAGAAAACTGATATTAGTAGGATAAGTTGGAGTTTTCATTTTAATTTGCTTAAAATTAAATCTTCAGATTATATGATTATCAATATCTAAAAATAACATTTGTAAGCACACTTTTATAAGAATTGGATTTTAAACCAACTGCTTTGAACATTCTTTCAGAATATCTGTCAAGTACAACGAAAAAAAAAAGATTTAAAAAAAAATCCCTAGATAGTGTCTTAAAAGGCAACCCTTATTTTTCCCCTGTCAGTCATGCTCTAATTTTCTACTTCGAGCCTGGAAAAAAAATAAAGAATTTTTTTTCTCTTTACGTATTGTTTATTTCGAATGAGACGTATTTTCTTTAAACGCATACTCCAACTACAAAAAAAGTTTAAATCGATACATAAAGAAGAAATTATAATTTAAAACATGTTAATCATATATTTCATGCCATCTTCAAAAGTCAGAAAGCAAGTTTGAAAAAGGGGTTTTTGGGATTTTCAGCTACAAAGGCTATTATACCCTATTCATTCCAAAGTTCTTTTCAATCCGCACTAAAAAAAAAGAGATGGAAATTGCCATCAAAAGACGGGCTAAAAAAATTTCCGATCTGATTCGGTCAAGAGAAAAAAAATGGCACCCTCCTAGAAAGGCCTCCATATTCTTTTCGTCAGAAAACAATTTTCGAAATCTGAGAACATAAAATAAACATTCAAGGACAATACAGCTACAGGACACCTGGTATTGTCAAGGTATGAATAGGGTTGCCATTCGTCCCGTATATACGGGACTGTCACCTTATTTCACTACTCAGTCCCGTATTACTATTTGCCCCGTATTGACAACACTGAGAGTCTATTCAACCATTTTGTATAACTAAAAGATTATTTAGAGAAAAATAATACCAACCAAAACTGCGAAGCAGCTATGAAATTGAGTATGGAAGAGAAATGGCTGATGTTTTTTGCAGATACAAAGTATATTGATCAGAAGTCATGTCTTATAAATACAGTTGCCATACGTTCCTTATATACGGGTCTGCCACCGTATTTCACAGGACAGTCCCGTATTACTATTTGTCCCGTTTTTGTCCCATTTTCTTCCTAAATCTATTCTGTTAATTTTATTAAATTTCTTAAACTTTATTGATTTTTATCAGAGTAAAATAAACCATTACCTACCCAGTTTTTTCATGTGTTATTTATCTAGAATTTAAACGTCCCATATCAATGCTTGGTAATTATGGCAACCCTAGGTATGAAAGCGAAACACGTGTATCTAAAGGTGAAGCGAAAACAAATCATTTACAGAAAGAAGAATACATCAAAAGCAGCAGTATTCCTTCACATATTTGAATTTGTCGAACAAACTCCAGACAACATTTCCATATTTATTGTTGTTTCAGGCGTTACAGTATGTATTTTTATGTTATAAACAAGAAACTACCTCTAAAAGCGTGCAGCTTATAAATAGGTATCATTCAAATATTATTTGAATTGGATCATTTTGTTGCACATTTTTTATGCGCAAACATGATGAAGTCCTTGAAACGAGGTCAGAGGTGGTCATATATGTAAAAGATATTAATAAATATATATGTAAAATGTTATCAACATCTTGAATTGGGGAATTTGAGATTTTTATAAATTATCCGTTTGAGGAAGGTTCGAAATGTATTCCCAGTCTGCTTCCTTACACCAAATGCGCTTAATGGAATCATTTTACGCTCACGTGATGAAGGTTAAATGCACCGCGCTGATTTAATTTTGAACTATATTGCGCATCTTGTAGAAGGAAAAGGCAAGTGACGTCACAAGATGATGAAGGTTGTGATGAGGGTTAAATGCGCCGCGCTGAATTAACTTTGAAATACTAGGGGGTTAAACCCCCTGCTCGCTCCGCTCCCCAACCCCCAAGAATCACTTTGTGATTCTTTTGGCATCACTACGTGATTCCAGGTTTCTTCGCTCGCTCGCCATACAGTTATGCATTTCTGCTAGTAATAGGAAATTATAAATACATTAATTACTATAAGTAAATTTAAATTTAAATTATAAATACATTAATTACTGAAAGTAAATTTAATAATGCATGAACTCCTAAAATTAATTTTTCATCAATTACTAAACTTAAAATCTTCTGGTAGCCAGAGTAAGTAAATGTTAGAAAGAAATCTGAATGCTAATATATATAATTCTAAGATGTTTAAAAATCAAAATTATTTAAGTCAATCAGAAATCAGTCATTTAAAACTTGTTTCCGTACACAATTGACAATATCTTCAGCAGTTTTATTTGCTCTAGCTTCATTACACTAAAATCGTTAACATGCCCTATTTTCAATGAAATGTTGCTGAGTAAAGATTCCCCACATGTATTCCCCACACTCCCTCCAATTATTATTTATTTTAACTTTTATTTATTATTTTATTTGCTTTTCATTTATTATTAACTTTTCTCTCAGGGCAGTTATTTATGTGTTAAACCTCAGAAGTTGTCAAGAGATGATATAACCCATTTTACAACCTTTTACCTAAAAAAGGACCATTTAAAGAGAAAAGTGGCTTGAAACATGCTCATATTAACTATTCAAAATTGAAACCGTAACAATTATGTATTTTTAGCTTTTTAAAATTGATAAGAACCTAAGTTTACTCATGTTATATTGCTCAGAAAGCTTTCCCGCACGTATACACTCACTCCAGTTACAATTTAGACAAGAGAGGTGCAACATTTTGCTCTTGGTAGTTTATTCACTTATGTTTTTTAAAACTCAGAAAATGTGAGTAATCGAAAGATAAATAGCCCATTCCTCAACCTTTTAACTAAAAAGGACGTGTTAAGGAGACAATCATTCATTTGCCTAATCGAAACTGAAAGACTTAAACTTATTTTGTTCAAACTATTTAACTCAAAAAAAAATCCTTGTCTCAGACTTTCCACCGATGTAAACAAACCAAACTTGCGAGCTGTTGCCAAACGGCGATTAAGAAATTCGACCCTTTTTTGTCACCACATAAGAGAATTATATATATAGATATTGCGCATCTTGTAGAAGGAAAAGGAAAGTGACATCATAAGATGATGAAGGTTAAATGCGCCGCGATGATTTAATTTTGAACTATATTGCGCATCTTGTAGAAGGAAAAGGCAAGTGACGTCACAACATGGCGAAAGGTAATGTACAGTTAGATTCAAGATAGCGTGCGCAGTTACGATTATTGTACGTCTGTGACATAATTCGTGCGTGAAATTCTTCTGATTTCATTCTGTTTAAATTTCACATTAGATTGATTTTAAAAATTTTGACTGAAGTAAGACAAAAATTTAGTGCTTAAATAACTAAGCATAATCAAAATAAATTTACTTTGACGCATGATAAACTGAAAGGGATGCTAGGTAGTTTCAATCTTTACATTACTTTTTCAAACAAATATTGAGAGATGATTATTTGTAATTTATAGATTTATATTTCAAAACAGCAAAATCTTTAAATACGGTAGACTCCGTTTAATGTGATCGCGGTTAATGTTATAATTCGCTTTATATTATCAAAAGCCTCTGGTCCCGAACCAACGTTTTCAAATGTACTCAAAATTATTCGTTTAGTGTGATCATACATCGTTTAATGTTATAAGTTTTGAAGTAGAGAATTGACCGATCCCTCATTTTCAAACAGCGTTAACAGTTGACGTTCGTAGAATTTCTCGTTCCACTTGCAAGGAAATATCTGGGGGCCACTTTCCCCCCACATCCCCAGAATTTCGGGGTTTATCTTTCATGACTTCTCTTTGAAGGTCTCTCATTTAGCTGGCAGGGACGTGACCGTCGGTAATTGTCATCGAACCTCCTGAAGGTATGCAAAAGGAAGAGTATGAAGAGTGAATATCCATTGACGAGGACATTCCTGTAGCTGCCATACTAACAGATTTGGAAATTTGCCAAGCTGTTTGTGAGCAAGACCAAGCAATAAAAGTTGATGATTTCGACGGGGACGAATGTGCTGAAGAAAACCCTCCAACGAACGCCGAAATGAGGCAAGCCCTTGATATTTTGAAACGCGGCCTGCAGCATCGTTCAGCAAATTTTAAAAACAATACGAGTACGGACAATATATAAATGATCTTTTAAGGAATAATTGTCGTCAAGCAACAATTGATATTTTTTAATTGTTATTTTTGAAATAAATTATAGATTACCCTGAGGTAAGTGTTTTTTCCCTTTTTGTTTCTTTTCCCTTGATGTGATAAAATATAGTTGATTTTACCCAATTCGGTTATTGTTATAAATCGGTTAATGTTATCAAAATTCTTAAGTCCCGAAGTGATCACATTAAGCTGCGTCGAATGTATTTATAATTTGCCACAAGTATTAACTCCTCTAGATCCCATTTTTTGATTTAAATCATGCAATTTCAACACTTTTCAAGAATTGTTGGCCATTCTAAGCAAATATCAAACTTTGTACATAACAATTTAATATACTTTATTTAAGTTTTGAAAACAAGTTTTCCGCATTGTAAAATCAATTAGATTTCTCTTTCAGAATCTTACTTTGATAGCAATCGGCATACTAAGCAAAAAGAGATAAAAACATTCCGCTGATAGTGTCAGAAGCAGTGATGTGGGCTGGGTAAATACCCAGTGGGTAGGTAAATATTTTTTTGGTATATACCCGGGTATTTACCCAAGGCCTGGGTAAATACCCAAAAACTGGGTATTTTGCGAAAAAAATAAAATTCGAATGCTGATTCACAATGAAACATACAGAGTTATATAAATACCCCCTAAAAAGTATTTCCAAAAAAAAGTATTTGTGAATGGTCATTTAAAATTAAACTTAAAATTTATAAATACCCAAAACTGGATATTTTGCAAGAAAAGTATTTGAGAATGGTGTGATTCAAAATGAAGCATTAAATTTATAAATACCCTTACACTGAATATTTTGCGAAAAAAAATTGCATTTATGAATGATGATTCAAAATAAAACATATAAAATTTAAAAATGCCTCCAAACTGGATATTTTGGAGAAAAAAAATGCATCTCCGAATGTTGATTCAAAATGAAACATAAAAATTATAAATACCCAAAACTGGGTATTTTTTTAAAAAGTATTTGTGAATGATGCTTCAAAATAAAATAAAAAAATAATATGTACCCCTAAACTGGGTATTTTGTATTAAAAAAAGTAGCTTTGAATAAATTATATAAACAAAAAACAATTGCTATCAGGATTCAAAATAAAGTATTCTAAAACCTAAATGGGATCGGGCGATAATTTAGTTTTAACGGTTTGAAACTTGGACACTTACTATAATTATTTTTAACGCCGTTTATGTTATACTAGCCGCCATCGGCTATCAGCTTGTTCGCCGGGAATATAATTTTAACTGACTCTCTTACGTATAAAATTAGAACTTCAAAAATTAAGTTAAAAAATATAGAAAAAGTAAACTTTAATAAAACATTAAAAAATGACAACAATACACCTTTTATGCGCGCAAACGCAGCAGCATTAAGTGATTTCATCAGAATATTACAAAAATTTTTATAAACAGAAATAAACGTATTTACAAACAGAAATTATCAAATAATTAAAACACAAATAAGAAAATTAGAAAGAAAAATACAATTAGAATGAAAGCAAAATGGATGAAAATTGGAAGAGAACTAAAATGGCGATTCTTCCTCAGAGGCCACACGCCATTGTAGTTCTAAAACAGGACAAAAATTTTCTGAAGTCTGTATAGTTTGATATTCACGGTTCCCATAACAAAATAATTTTAAACTTCAAATTGCGATAGAGATTTACCCCGCGTTCTTAACCTAGCCTTGCACTTGTTCTGTTCCTTGTCTATATGAAAGTCCCTAATGGAGTCAAGTAACTGTTCGTGTCAAATTACATCTAATTGTAAGTAATCGACGCGAATTTTAATTTAACAAATTTATTTCAACATCGAAATACCGCGGCACGTTTTGCGTCCAACAGCATGTTAATTGGCTTAAAACGTACTAATAAAATGAATTTAAACGTAGCAACCATAATCGTTCAGTTTATTGGATTATTTCTTTATATACTTACTATCTTGATTCTTTATATACTTACCAAGTAAAAAAATAAAATCAAATCCAATAGAATATTATATTAGCCTTCAACAATGGAAGAGAAACACGCAATTGAATATTTGTTTAAACAATGAAAGCGGTTTGAATTTCATTGTAACAATGAATGACAAAAATATTTCTAAAAATTTATTAAAATTAGAGAAAAAAAAAATCGAAAGAAAACTTAATTGTCATCATTGAAAAGACAAGTTTTTAAATTTTCAGATGGTTTAAAATTAATATTTTGTGCTGTACTATTTTCAGAAGTTAGTAAGGAAAAACTCCAAAATTCCGTTTAATTTTTAATTAATTAAAATTTATAAAAAAAACATGCACATTCCCACCCTCCAAAGCATGTTTGTGCCAAATTTCATTGCTCTAGGCCTAGAGGTCTGTCTTGGAGAGCGCCAAAACACACACATTCTCCTTTATTATTAGTAGAGACAGATAGTATCAGTGAATCTTGTGATCCATAATTTACTCACATTGCCATGCAGGAAATCAAACATTCTTGTTTTGATTTACTGAATAGTTAGTCATTTACTTCGCGTATGTTAATATTACTGTAAATTTTACGTTAAAAAGTAAAAAAAGGGGGAAAGTTACCTTCTTGGAGCTTTTAATGTTAATGATGATAAAAGTATCCAATGTAAGTGCTGTAATGTAGAGTACAAACTTGCCAATGTAAGCAAAATGGAGAAACAAAAAAAAAAAATGTTTCAAAAGTCTTGGTGGATTAAAAAGGTTCTGACAGGGATAAAATAGCTAATGAATTTTTTTTTATTCAGCCTCTAACCACTAACATCAAATTTAGAGTTTTAAGATCATTTAAGTATTGATGTTCATTATCCAGATGAATCCCGTCTAACCAGGAAACTGAGTGTGAGTGTGTATGTCTACTATACCGTCAAATAATACAACTGATTCAGCAACAAAAAATTCACATTTCTTGTTCCTGAAATCTTGTTGCAAATATAACTTACCTTTGTTGAAAGTGATATAAGTGAATATTACTTTCAGAATAATTAACTTTTAAAAACTGTAGAACTGAAACATCTGCTAACTTATCAGCAATGTATGGTACTTTGACTAATTAATCCAATAAGAATGATAAACAATTGTATCGTTCATTTTAGTTTCTATTATTAGCTCTTTATCATTTTAAAACCAAACTCAACATTTTCTTTTTTTAAATTTAGTTGAGTTTTAAAAAGGATTGATATTTAAGCCACGTATTTTATGTAAGATCCATGATATAGTATTGCGTTTTTGCTTTCTCTGATTCCCTTTTTTGTTTTTATAGAATTTAAAAGGTTCATATATTACGAGTTTTCTTTTTTTTTATCTTATCTTAGGCTCAACATATATTCTATATATATTTATAATATATAGAGACATCATATTTCATTGAAGTACCTGTGTTTTACATGAATAGGGGTAATTCAAAAATAAATACCCAGGTAAATACCCATTTTCGGTATTTACCTGGGTATATACCCAGGGTATTTACCCTTAAAAATAAATACCTGGGTATTTTACATCACTGGTCAGAAGTCTAACGGAACGGATTAAACATTAGAAATTATTAGATATTAACAATTTAAAAGGTTTTGGAAATAAATTAAATAAATTTTACATTATTGTGATTAAAAGGAAAAGTAAAAAAATAAATAAATAAAAGAAGAAGAAATATTTGAATTGAAAAAATGTTAAAATTTACTATCTTTTTATATTTTTCAAGTATATATAATGTGGAAGATTAAAACTTTTCGATCCTTCAACCTAAGTAAATTACTGTAAAATACCAATGAGGCATATAATCAAAGTTCTTAGCGGTGAAATAAAAAAATTTCAAAAGTTTTAGCGATATTAACTAAAGTGAAAATTTTATTCATATTGATTGCATTGTAAGACTATATTGGCAGATTTTACATTAATAACTCCTATTTATTTATTACACAACTAAATTTTTATACATATAACTGCTTATTTCAAAACTCATTGCAAAAGAACAGATTTTCCTATTGACTGTAACTTGATATTAATGTCGCAGCTAATTGGAATTTTCCCAAACGATATTGTATATAATAGAAATACTACTTTTTCTAGAGCAGCATTTCCATTATATAGAATATCATTTTTTTCAAGTTTTCTAAAATAGTAAATGGCAATAACTGTACTCTTTGACTTTTTTGTAGTTTTTAACGTAGGTCTACGTTCCTCCCATTGGGGTCTCAGGAAAGAATTTGATTCACACGCCAAAACGCCACAAAAACGTTGTATGGGAGACTATATCTCGGTAACTACATGTGTTAAAAACATAACTAATGTCTTATTTTAGAAATAAAGGGTAACAACAGAAGTTACAAAAAAGTATTAAATTATGTATGTTACTTTTCATACCATCGACCGATCCTACACAGAATTGTAGCATATCCACGCACGATTGAAGAATTCAAACCAAAAGAATTGACATTGTAATCTTTTTTATTAAGAAATAAATCAATTTTCATTGTAACCTTAGTTTCATTTTATTTCGCCAATTTTCCATACATTAGTGTTTCAGAGAAACAAAAGAGAATTGAGAGCAACTTCGAAAAACAAAAGAGCATCGCGAGTAACAAAGCGAAACCGAGAAATTTTGAGAAACAAAAGAGTCACGCGAGTAAAGTAGTCCTACGCCTTTAACATAGGTGGCTGTTTGAAAAAGACAGCATACCGTCATTTTTTTCGAATAAAAACAAACGCTTTTTACAAATAAACACAAATAAAAAGATATTACCTAAAAAATAAATACCTTCGGAAATGAATCCTATCTACTCTTTCAGAAGGAATTAAAAAAGACAAATTTGGATGCTTTTAACTGTTAGATTATGGAAGTCAGCTCCTTTCCAATGTTGTCACCATTATTGTAGCTACTTTTACCTGTATATTCCTTCGCATTTTATGAAAACATTTACTGAAGGAAACAAAAGCATGCAGCTGTTTGAATAGAGGCGGGAATAAAGGCCATTAAGTAGATTAATAACGAAACTCAGCCAGCTAAATACGAAATGTTTAGTAATTATGTTAAAATTTGATGAATACATATGAGAACAACCAGGAATAGTTAGTCCGCAACAGGTTGCTGAAATATTAAGTATAAAGCTACTGGTCATCACTAGAGCTACTAAATAATGTTAGACGAGCTACAGATAATTTTAAATGCTTATGATTACGAATCATTGATCAATAAAAAGAACATTCAAGTTTGAGGATTAATGGTTTAAATCTCTAATAAAACTGACAAAGATAGTCGTGTGATTATCTTCTTGACCGTTGGCACTTTATAAGACAGACGCTGGACCTACAGCTTAATCTTAGAGCAATTTTTTAAAAATATTTTAATTAAATTTCTGTTTGAAATTAAGTCAAAATTTGACAGTTCCGCAGGAATTAAAATACAGGAGCAATTTTTATACCATCTTAAAGAGATTAAATTATAATTGATGGTGTTAATTTTTACTTTCTAATATACAAAATATAGAAAGAGAAATTATAGATAGTAATTGCCAAAAATTCCATTCCGAGATTTAGACCGCCCTGAGTTCGAAAATTCAATTTTTGGAATTATGTCTGTCTGTGAACACAATAATTCAAAAATGAAACTAACTATACGATAGAAATTTGATATGTAGACAAATTGTATTTTTGTGTCCAATTTTGGGAAAAATCTGTCAAAAAAGTCTGTCTGCCTGTCGATGTGCATGTGAGTACAATAATTCAAAAAGCAATGAACTAGACAGGTGATTTTTTTTACCACGGCAATTGCAGACCTGCATTAAATTTTCAACCAAGAGTGAGTGGGCGAAGCGCACGACCTCTGGGACCACAATCTTCGAATCCTGATAGAATTTTTATTCAATTTAATAATAATTAGAACTAGATTTAAACCACCTGAATATTTTAATACCTAGGAAGGGAATGTGTTATGCTGAAAGGGAATAGTTTATTAGCCACATTATCACTTTGGATGCCTCATTCATTCAACCGCTCTTGATCCATTCATTCTTCCATTCATCTTTCACACCATGATGATACATTTTGAACTAAATCCATCAAGTAATTGACTTTCTGTCTGTCTGTCTATTCGTGTGTATCCGAACGCGATAACTCAAAAGCGCAAAATGCTAGAAGGATGAATTTCAGTTTGTAGTCTTTACACTAAAATTATATCTATAAAAATATTATCTATTTTCTATAAAAAATTATATCTATAAATAATTATCTATATAAAATTTTAAGGGGACACATTACCCCAAAAATGGTCAAAGTATCAATTTTTATTTTATTGGCTTATTTTGTTGATCTTATCTTTCTATTTAATGTATAAAAATTTCAAATTTGAACCTTTAATATTATAGAAGATACTGTTCAACAACGGATTCCGAGACTACCACTTTTGGACGATTTTACACAGGAAAGGGGCGTCAGGCAATGAGTCATATGAGCGCATTTCCGGAGTTCTTTGTTAGATCACGCTCAGTATAATGTAAACATCACCCTTCCATTCTTCACTTTCCCCCTATTTCAATGAAAATAACTCCGCCCGGCTCATGCGCAAAAGCGCGGAAGGTTTCCGAATCCGTTGCTGAACAATATAGTTTTTTATTTATGATAACCAATGATAATTATGCGCAAATGACAACTTTAACTGGCTTTTTCTCCATGTCGGACTTTTCTTCACTTTCATGCTTTCAAAATGCTTTCCTTTCAAAATGCTTCACT